>JAOPTO010002365.1:0-75678 GCA_033822845.1 Tetrapedia diversipes | reverse complement strand
ACAGGGTGTTAATCTACCTATGGACTTAAATGAAATGGGGGGTTCTAGACGATGAAATAAGACGAAAATCAAGAGTGACAAAATTTCGTTAAACGCTTCATTAATTAGTTATTAGCAGTTAAAGATTGCCAATCCGGCTGCAGCGCCGGCCGTTGGGCTCGCCGCGCACAGGCGAACCCAGGACCGTATCGACATGTATTATAACGCTTACCTTGTGGGGCGCAGGAAAACTTGTTTGTCGTGGATAATTCAAAATCAAAACTTCAGTCACTTTTCAAAATGTTGAATGACATTAAACCTGCTTACTCGCAAAATCCACAAGAGCATGTCAAATCTCGCCCATTGTGATTTTCGAGTAAAGAGGGTCAATGATCTCTTAAAGCAGATAGTACACTGCCCAAAAGTGAAGCACCCACACGCATTCAAATCGCGATTGTCCCGTCCGCGAATATTTATTGAATAATACACTCGCACCACGATTATCCCATCCGCAGTCTCCACAAAAAGGTACACAACACACGTGCACGAATCAGTCATAATTTATACCGCCACTATAATGTATTCTTTTCTCTCTTCATTTGCACTCTCACGACAACACCACACACGCGACACAAAATACACTCACAACTATATTTTATGTAAAAATAAATTTAAAAAAATGTTATTTAAAAGAAATTAACTATAACTAGAAACAATCTGAAAAAGCTTTTTTAATGAAGTCGAAAAATAATTCCTCTACTGAACAACAGCAGAACCAAATGACGAAAGAGAAATTCAGAAAGAGAAAGCTGTTTTTTCGATTAATATTTGCTTCGTAATATTTCTATTATTCAAATTCAAACACAGTAAAAGAAAAACTAAGAAAACGTTTCTGAAATCTATCTATCCACATGTATCACGCACTCGTAATGAACTCAGCGATAAAATCACACGACGAGAAAACAAACCACACATCAACACAGTTTCGTTAGCGACTGATCTCTGGTGGCGATCGAACGCAGTCGATGACAAAAGAATATCAGTCCTCCAACGCAATCGCAGAGAAATCCTTCTTCTGGCGTATTCGTCAGTCGTCATTTGGTTCTGCTGTTGTTCAGTAGGGGAATTATTTTTCGACTTCATTAAAAAAGCTTTTTTAGATTGTTTTTAGTTATAGTTAATTTCTTTTAAATAACATTTTTTAAAATTTAATTTTACATAAAATATAGTTGTGAGTGTATTTTGTGTCGCGTGTGTGGTGTTGTCGTGAGAGTGCAAATGAAGAGAGAAAAGAATACATTATAGTGGCGGTGTAAATTATGACTGATTCGTGCACGTGTGTTGTGTACCTTTTTGTGGAGACTGCGGATGGGATAATCGTGGTGCGAGTGTATTATTCAATAAATATTCGCGGACGGGACAATCGCGATTTGAATGCGTGTGGGTGCTTCACTTTAGGGCAGTGTACTATCTGCTTTAAGAGATCATTGACCCTCTTTACTCGAAAATCCCAATGGGCGAGATTTGACATGCTCTTGTGGATTTTGCGAGTAAGCAGGTTTAATGTCATTCAACATTTTGAAAAGTGACTGCAGTTTTGATTTTGAATTATCCACGACAAACAAGTTTTCCTGCGCCCCACAAGGTAAGCGTTATAATACATGTCGATACGGTCCTGGGTTCGGCTGTGCGCTGCGAGCCCAACGGACGGCGCTGCAGCGGATTGGCTGATTTGGGGCAATGTTTAACTGCTAATAATTAATTAACGAAGCGTTTAACGAAATTTCGTCATTCTTGATTTTCGTCTTATTTTACCGTCTAGAACCCCCCATTTCATTTAAGTCCATAGGTAGATTAACACCCTGTATAGATACGATGAAATAAATATTTCTCCCATTTCCTAAATATCAAAATGCATATTTTACATTCAACATTTTATATACTTCTGCGTGTCCGCTAAAAGTAGGAAAATCGAGAGAGGGAGAGGCGGGTCGGTTCGATTTATACGATTTCCGCCATATCTGCATCTTTTCACTTAACCGGGGTTCCCGCGGAATAATAATGATCCTCGTGATTGCTGCAAGTATTCCACAGAATTATAGAACTCTACAAGAAGCACGTGGAAAGAAAACGTGATTTCTTATAAGCCTACAGATGGTTACTAGTTACTATGTTCTAGTTACTATAATTTTTATTAATCACTTATTTTCACCACTATTTCTTTTTTTAAATCGTAAACTTGTTAATACTTATGTGTTAAAAAAAGTACATTTCGGAAAGAGGTTCGGGCGATATCGCGCATAGCGACGCCCCTGGATTCGCGACCTCTGAATTGTACATTCTTAAACGCAACGGTAATCGAGTAATGTTTAACGGCAGATTCGGTAAACATCGACGCGGCCTTGGCATTTGTTGCTCGAGGAAATCGAGCCGCAAGGTAGAAAAAAGATGCTTAACGAATCCCTAACGTCCGTGGCTCGTCAAATTTGAAATTTTAACTAACGTTTTGAGAAAGGGCGTTTATATGCGAGTGAGAGAGAAAGACATACTTCGTCTGCGTGGTATTAAATACCGAGTGCACGCAAACGAAGTAGCATTCCGTTTCGAAATTTCGCCTCGAGCAGAAAAGGATATTTTAGTCTCTCAAACGGAAATAATCACGGAGTAGAAGTTTGTCGTGAATTAAGGTACGGGAACGTTACGATTTTCGTGGTTACGTACATCGGTCATACGTACGGGAGACTCTAGAATTGGACGTGGCTTTCTCCAATTCTAGATTCAAGCATTTTGCATCCTGTAGCTCCGTGATGTCGGTGAACAAACATGAGTTGCATCTGGTTCACCGACAAATATCACACCTGAATTCCTCTGGAAAAGAGGAAAGAACAGTCGATGATCTCCGACTTTCGGAGCTCGACAAAGACGGCAGTAATCACCTATCGCTGTCACGTGTATCCCTGCTGTCCGACCCTGTGAAGCATTAAAGGGATGCACGTCCACAGAATAGGGTACGTCTTTCTTTAAAACCTGCCTACCATCAGCAGGTGTATTCTAGGGGAGGATACTACTTCCTATTCTCGTTGCATTCAAGTGAATCTGGGGACGCCCGTTCACGCACGGGAATCTTGTGAAAGCCATAGAATACGCTCAATCTGTGCACGATTGAGCTACGCTCGTTTCTTCTAAACTGCAATGGCTAAGATGCTACTGAGCTACGCCTGTCGCAGTGTAGCCCCGGCGGGGCATGCACCCATACTGTAGAAACCTTGCAGAGTAGCCCCAGCCGCTCTGCGAATGTTATACTGGAGGCGCTCTGCAGTTTCTGCAGGTCCATGTACCTGGCCTATATGGGACTACGCATTGCGTGTGTACTTACAACACACACGCAAGGGAAACGAACGGAAAGAAGACGTTGTGTGTATTACGATAGAATCGTCTATGTATTAGACAAGTCGAATACACACATGAGAGAGTAGATCCTTGGTGTTTACCAAGACGTGGTCTAAACACACCGACGCGTCTGATCTATATGTGTTGAGCATTGCGATGCTCAACACTAATCTCTTAACAGGATTAATTGCCGCCGCAAGAAATCGTCGCGACACGGCTTAACGCCGTGCAATAAGCCGACGATTCGGACCTGAGAATAATAATATTTACTTTCTTAATTTAATACAGTCCACAATTGTTCGCAGGTGAAGACCCTGACCATCCCCGACAAGCCGGACCACCATAGACGAGGCCAGGCTCAAAAAATCGGGCGAAGGAACAGTCACAACCTTCTCTCTGGATTATTATTATTTCTAATTTGTATGATTTAAATAAACGGTGTTCCGCATCGAACACCAATATAAATATACCTCAGCGTTGACAGTTCATAACCTTTGTCGATACCACTCTCCCTCTTCTGGCGATTCGAAGACTAGGGCAAATATTTATTTTAATATAATATTTTCTTAGTCGAGTTTATTTTTTAAACAGTGGTATCGATAAAGGTTAAGAAATTGTCAACGCTGAGCTCCGTGTATATTGGTGTTCCAGCCCGGAACACCGTTTATTTGGATTATACAAATTAAAAAGAAGAGATATAAATTGATGTTTCTTCCCGATGTATTGGCCTGGCCTGGTTGGTGCCCAACGGTCCGGCTGATCGGGTAGGTCAGGATCTTCACCTGTGAACATTGTGGACTGTATTAGTTTTAAAAAGTAAATGTTTATTATTTCTAGGTCCGAACCGTCGACTTATTGCACAGCGTTCAGCCGTGTCGCGACGAGTTTTTACGACGGTAGTTAATCCTGTTAAGAGATTAAGTGTTGAGCATCACGATGCTTCAACACATATAGACCCGACGTGTCTGTGTGTTTTGACCACGTCTCGGTAAACACCGAGGATCTACTCTCTCATGTGTGTATTCGACTCGCCTATGAAATAGACGATTCCGTCGCAATACACACAACGTCTTCTTCCGTTCGTTCCCCTTGCGTGTGTGTTGTAAGGACACACGCAATGCGTAGTCCCATTTTGGCTGGCCGCATGGACCTGCAGAAACTGCAGAGTGCCTCCAGTGTAGCAATCACATAGCCGCTGGGGCCTCTGTGCATTGTTTCTACATTACTGGTGCATGCACCGCCGGGCCTACACTGCGACAGGCGTAGCTATTGCATCATAGCCCTTGCAGCTATAAAGGAACGACCGTTGCTTCGATCCACAGATCGAGCGTATTCTGTGACTTTTTCAAGACCCCCGTGCGTGAATTCCATCGTCACATGATGCACGGGAACAGGAGAAGTATCCTCCACTAGAATACACCTGCTGTTGGTGGGCAGGATTTTAAGTAAGACGTACGCCATTCTGTGGGCGTGCATCCCCTAATGCTTCACGAATAAGGACAGCAGAGATGCACGGGACAGAATAGGTGATTATTAACGCCTTGGTCGAGCTCCGAAAATCGGAGATCATCGACTGTTCTTTCCTCTTTTCCAGAGGAATTCAGGTGCTTGTGTCAATGGCCCATACGAAACTTATGGCTGTCCGCTGACGTCACGGAGCTGCGGAACGCGAAACGCACGAATCTCATGAGTAAACGCCAACCGCGTTTAATTATCAATTCTTCCGTTTTTTCGGCCGATTCACGAGATCACGACAATCGCAAACGACACGTACCTTTCGATCGAACAAATTTCACTCCGTGACTGTTCCGTTTAATTTTGAAACTTCTTTTCGCGGCGACTCCACGCAGTATACACTTCGAAAATTTACAACGGAATATACCTTCGCCCGTGAGCGCACGGTATTTAATACCTCACGGACGAAGTTTCTTTCTCTCTCACTCTAAAGCGAAACGCCCTTTCTCGTTTCGTTACTTTCAATTTGAATTAATCGAACAACAGGCGTTCGAGTTTCGACAAACAGCTTTTTTCTGGACCTTGAAACTCGATGCCCACGCGCTGGCAGTCAAGGCCAAAGCGATGTTTACCGAACTCCGCCGTTTTTAGTTGCCCGATTATTTCTATTTTTCATAACGACGGAATTAGAGGTCGCGAATCCAGGGGCGTCGCTATGTGCGATATCGCCCAAACCTCTTTCCGAAATGCACTTTTCTTAACACACAGGAAGGATTTCGGATCAAAACAGGTAGCTCCTATTTGCAACCGAGATCAATACTCCGGAGCCGGTTTTCGATAAACGTTTCCAACAATTCGCTTCTAAACAGATTAAGATTCCTGTTTGGTCAGTAGTAGTTCGAAATCATACAGGTAAATCTAGTCCACAATCAATCTGTTAGGTTATGTGAATAAAATTACACATATCTTTCTTTAGCTTTATTTTTATTTACTAATATTAATGATAAATTAAATGTTATTTCGTTCTAAATAAAGATTAAGATGATACAGGGTGTTAATCTATCTATGGACTTAAATGAAATTGGAGGTTCTAGACGTTAAAATAAGACGAAAATCAAGAGTGACGAAATTTCGTTAAACGCTTCGTTAATTAGTTATTAGCAGTTAAAGATTGCCCCAAATCAACCAATCCGCTGCAGCGCCGGCCGTTGGGCTCGCCGCGCACAGGCGAACACAGGACCGTATCGACATGTGTTACAATGCTTACCACGTGGACCGCAGGAAAACTTGTTTGTCACGGGTAATTCAAAATCAAAACTTCAGTCGCTTTTCAAAATGTTGAATGACATTAAACCTGCTTACTCGCAAAATCCACAAGAACATGTCAAAACTCGCCTATTGGGATTTTCGAGTAAAAAGGGTCAATGATCTCTTAAAGCAGATAGTACACTGCCCAAAAGTGAAGCACCCACACGCATTGAAATCGCGATTGTCCCGTCCGTGAATATTTATTGAATATTACATTTGCATCGCTATTATCCCGTCCGCAGTGTTCACAAAAAGGTACACAACACACCTGCACGAATCAGTCATAATTTACACCGTCACTAAAATGTATTCTTTCCTCTCTTCTTTTGCACTCTCACGACAACACCACATACGTGTGGCACAAACACACTCACAACCATATTTTATTTAAAACTAGACAAAAAAAATGTTATTTAAAAGAAATTAACTGTACGACACCAGGAAGGTGCAACTGTAGCCGAAAGCGTTTCTCAAATCTATCTATCCACATGTATCACGCACTCGTAGTGAACTAAGCGATAAAATCACACGACAAGAAAACAAACCACACGTCAACCCAAGGTTTTGTTAGCGACTGATCTCTGGTGGCGATCGAACGCAGTCGATGACAAAAGAATATCAACCCTCCAACGCAGTCGCAGAGAAATCCTTCTTCCCGCGTATTCGTCAGTCGTCATTTGGTTCTGTTGTTCGGTAGCGGAATTATTTTTTGACTTCTTTTAAAACGCTTTTTTAGATCTTTCCTGGTTACAGTTAATTTCTTTTAAATAACAGTTTTTTTTATTTAGTTTTAAATAAAATATGGTTATGAGTGTGTTTGTGCCACACGTATGTGGTGTTGTCGTGAGAGTACAAAAGAAGAGAGAAAAGAATACATTTTAGTGGCAATATAAATTATGACTGATTCGTGCACGTGTGTTGTGTACCTTTTTGTGGACTCTGTGGACGGGACAATCGCGGGTGCGAGTGTATTATTCAATAAATATTCGCGGACGGGGCAATCGCATTTTGAATGCGTGTGGGTGCTTCACTTTTGGGCAGTGTACTATTTGCTTTAAGAGATCATTGACCCTCTTTACTCGAAAATCCCAATGGGCGAGTTTTGACATGCTCTTGTGGATTTTACGAGTAAGCAAGTTTAATGTCATGTCACATTTTGGAAAGTGACAGAAGTTTTAATTTTGAATTACCCGTGGCAAACAAGTTTTCCTGCGCCCCACGAGGTAAGTGTTGTTATAATACATGTCGATACGGTCCTGGGTTCGCCAGTGGGTGGCGAGCCCAACGGCCGGCGCTGCAGCCGGATTGGCAATCTTTAACTGCTAATAACTAATTAATGAAGCGTTTAACGAAATTTCGTCACTCTTGATTTTCGTCTTATTTCTTCGTCTAGAACCCCGCATTTTATTTAAGTCCATAGGTAGATTAACACCCTGTATAATAAAGCGACACGCATTGTGCGGCGCTCACCCCTCGACGCGCGGATTATCGGCACTGTAACCTTTTTTTTCTCTTTCAAGTCACCTATGACTGCCTGTTCTGCCGTAGCATGATTTGCCCGGGAACCTCAAATAGCTGTACATACATTTCCTTTTTCTCATTCTCTAAATTTCCTCTGTGGAAGCTTCAATTTACTCGTCCGTCTTCGAAAAAGCTGCTTCTTCCTCGCTGTGAAATGGGGAGCTTTAGAATATTTAGTTTTTTCAATAAACATCAACAAAATGCAACACACGGTTTCTGTTTGATCTGTGTTCTAGAAACATGGAAATGGTGAATTTCGCTTTTAAACACCGCTACGGGTACCGCTTGTCGTCGCAGGTGTCACGTAAAATGACGTCGAAAAGAAAACAAACAAAAAACACAAGTCGTTAAGCCGGTGCCCAATAACTATCTCTTTATTTACACAAAATAAAGGTTTATTAAAGTATTCACAATGTAGTTCGGCAGAGGTTTCACACAAAACTAACGACGAAATCAAGACTGATGACCGTTATTTTCGTTACGTTTTATATACTGATCACTTTACAGTGGGGATGTAATGATCATTGGGATTTGAACCGCTACACAGGAATGGTTACAAACGAACCGAAAGCTGAATATGTTTTGACAATTTAACGTCGTTATGCGCAATTCATTTTTCGATCTTAAAACAAACGCGCACGCGCAGACACACAATTTCGACGGAAATAACGCTGCTGAAACCGCGTTTCTGTGTAACGTACAATTTCAGAATTTCATTCCTACTCTATTCTTACTGTCCCGTTTATCTTTGTGCAAAATTTGAAAAATGTTACCTGTGGCCACATACGTTTACCGTTTACAAACACTTATTAGCTTGAAATGTGTGGGTAACTGAAATTTTGGGATCGTGTCGGATTAACAACCTACATTCTAAAAACGACGAGGGGAGTGCTTATAAACCTACAAACTTTATTAAAATATAAATATCGTACTTTTTCTATGCTCGAGGTAAATAATATAGGTACAATCAGAAAAATGTCTGAATTTCAGATTCAGGTACCGACACACCCCTAATACTTGCACAGCTTTTGTTACTTCATTCAGAACTCTAAAAGATTTAACCTTTACTCGGTGAGATGATAAACGTTGTGTATTTAATATGAATATGTTAACGAAAACGTGGCTTGCCTTTGTCGTAACAGAGGATACACGGTAACATTAGTACCTCCTGCGGTTGTATTCAAACGGAGATCAGCGGATTAAGTAAATGAATAGCATGTTAAAATACGCCTCCTATTCCTGCGCTATATTGAACGAAATTGCTCCAGAGAAAGACGTACATTTTTTATTAATAAGGATCAGTAAGAAAAGAATAAAGGGAGTCGTTTTTAAAAACGTATTTAAAAATTGATTAAATTTTACTTACACTGCTTATATTAATCTACCAAAAATATTTAAGATACTTATTTTCCGAAAATAAAGAAAATGTATAATATGACGTATGGAAAGAAAAAAAATTAGGGATGTTACAATTAAAAAGTGTTTCACACAGCTAGCTAAGTGTTAAAAAATAAAGATAATCATAACAAATTGTAAGTACATTACTTTTAATTTTCATATAATCAAACTAACCTTTAATGTTCCGTAGCAACTTCTATTTTAAATAAAGACTACACTTTCTAGCATCAGATGTTAAATTGCGTATATTCGACGAAAAAGCATTCTTTTCGCAATACTAACCACGTAATTCGGATTCCAGTGTTAGCAAGAAAGTATAAAAACTTAGAAGATAGTATAAAAACTTATTCTGATTGGTCGCTGACAGCTACACGAAAAGAAATATGAAGAAGTTGTAAAGGTCGAAACGATTCCTGTGCAGTGAAGATTGGTAACAGGCCACACAAAATGTAAACATCACTGAAACACTGGCCACTGAAGAACTAACTTTCGTAGCTCGCGGAAATTCGTAGTTTTCCGTAAACTTTCCGCCGTTCCAAGATCCGCGTAACATTAACGAGTCACCTCTTGGTTGCCGCCATTTTGCACGGGCCTGTCTACTATAACTCGCAGAAACTTTGATAAATTTTGATAGTCTCATGAGCATACGGCTTAACGTGGATGTCTTGAAATAAAACAACTTTCGGTGCATGGAATTTGCTAACTGCAAACTTGAAGAACGCGGGGGGTTTCGGACAACTGGAACCATGGAAACGTTCGAAGCGACTTTTAATTAATGAAGAATCAGTCTTCTTTTACTTGAACGGTTCTTTCTTTATGTCGATTAAGATCAGGAACGACTTTTAGATGTTAAATTTCAGAGAAACACCGTTAAAGATAGATTACTAAAGTAACTTTTTGGTAGGTTCAGTGAATCACGAAGTAGATTAAACGTTTTCCTTTGTTACATTTTTATTTCAATTGAAATACAATCGATAATTTATGTATGATAGTAATTAACTAAAACATTAAGATGTAAATAAGAAGCTTTATCAGAAAGATTAAAAGCGTTAAGAGAGTTAATTAAGAAATACAGTACTCTTCTTCTTCGTAGCTGTAAAGTAATTCTATGCCAATTGCAACCAATTGTGTAAGCAATATTGGGCATTATTCGAATAAAATGTTATTTGGAAAAGGAGAACTCAATATGTTTTGTTAATGAAAAAACAGTGTCTGTGTTTACAAACGGAATAAGTGTCATATCCATGTAGCCGGCGTTTACAATATGCTAATTTAATCATCATTTCCATAATCCTAAAAGTGATAATTAATATGTTTATTACGGCTCACGCAAAACCTAACGATATTATAAACAAGAATGTTTGAAATAGCTAATAAACTTTACATATCCCCTTGGAAATATAAATATTATCCTTTTAAGCGAAAACTATAAATATTGAATAGAAAATAAAGAATGATTTTTATTTACTTATTACTTCAAAATATCGAACTTTTGATCATGATGGTAATGATTATTATTTGCAAATAACAACTAAATCATACTAATTTATTATGTTTCATACAATTTATATAACTTCTGCCAAGTACTATTTGTAGTTTATTTAACTTAATTGATTCACATATATGCAAACGGAAATGTGCCTTTATTATAAAAAGGATAATGATATACAAAACATAATCCAATATATATATATTGTTGGGGCTGCTGCAAGGCCCAACGGCTGTAGTTTATGGACGGTACAGAAATTCGAAGCTAAGGATTTAAGCAATTTAAATTATTAAGTTTAGGGGCTGTGCTGACCACAGCTGCATTTTAGTTGTTTACAAAATTGGCACGTTTGGGGTCAGGAAGAAATAGTCAGGAAGCGCCAACCGTCACGTGTGGGCCAGATGCATCATAGCCGCAAGTACTTTACCTGCGACCCAGAAAAGAATCGGTACTTCCACCTCTGGAGAATTTCCTTACCTTCGCGACTTCCGCTCCTGATGATCAATGTCACCAATCCGTGCAAGGCTTTTCCTACTCCCGAGCACACAGAATATAGCAACTCGGAGAAGGGAGAGGCAAGTTGTATAAAATTTGGTAATCGCGAAGTCAGAGTTCCACAACTGGTAGAAGTGAAAGGACACACACCAAAAGGTTCGCGATGTGAAAGAAACGGGGTTCCGGACATTCAGTTAAAAACAGCTCGAATTAACTTAATTAGAAATTCGAGCCAGCGGGCAAACACTGATCTGACGCAACTATATAATATAAATATAATACAATAATCTATTAACTTGTTAACTATTTGATTGTCCGGAAAGTTTGTGCCGATTTTGAAAGAAGATTGAAGTGCAAGGGATTTAAATTTTAGCATACATTTATTAAATTATACAGATGTCTTTCTATTGTATAACCTTTCTCCATCTTTCAAGCAACTTGAAAATTCCGTCCTTCCAAAATCTCTCAGGTTTTTTAACGAAAAACTTTTATACATGATTTTTCATCTCGTCGAAGGAATTGAAGTTTTTTCCATTAAGGGAATTTTATCGCATTTTTGCCTTCCTGATGAAAGAAAAGTATTAAATGCCTAAAATGCAAAATTTTTGTCGAGGAAAAACACGTTTTAAGACCCCCTGATCACGTTTTGATTATTTAAAAATGAACTTTTTTTTTTTAGTTTCACGCATTTGTTAATACGATTACGCCTAAACGGTTGAATGGATTTCAATGAAATTTTATATTCCAATTTTATATTTTCCTCTCAAGACCTGCTTAAATTTTGAATAAAATTTGTTCAAAAATAATTATGGTTACCCCTCGAAGTTACAGGACTACCTTTCATTTCCTAAATTAAAAAATCTGCTTTATATTTAAGCATAAAATGTATTTAACTACACGTAGATTATTAAACGACAAATACTTTGATACTCTGGTTTAATTAATTTTGTGAAAATGAGTATTCAGTCTTGGTCAGTACCGTGCATGCTATAGCAGCCTTCGATAGAATAATATATGTTTGATTCGATTTTATAATTACAAATTAATAATATACAACATGCACGTTACCGCTCGATGGAAACGGTGGGAAGGTGGTGGTTTTTGCCATCAGAAGGGAAATGCAAGCAATTTGGCATGCAATTCTATAACGTCGCGATATTCGTGAAAAAATTAAAAGAAATTATAAAAGTAGAAGAAGACATCATGCTAAGAAAAATCGTGCTGCCAATTATTTACATCTCTAAAAAATAGAAAGCAAAGCAAAGGAATTTACTATATTACATGCGTTTGAATTTCGAGATAATTGTTACATATAAAATGTATATAACAAAAGATATATATTTATTTGTACTTCGCTTATATTTATATAAGCGAATAAGCGAATATACAGCATGAAAAGCATAAAAATGATATGAGGAAAATCGATTACTTATTTACACGTTAACGATGTCCAAAAATAAAATGGAATTGAAAATAAATGAAATTGATAATATTTTGGACATTGTTAATTTGCATTATCCGACAAAGGGGGAGGATCCGCGATGCTGCCGTCATCGGCGGCATATAGCCGTAATTTACTTTTCTGTTGCTTGACAGAACTAGAACATAAAATATCAGATGACATGAGAGATAGATGTGTATCATCTACGTCCATGGTCTGAGCTTTATCCCCGTTTGCCTTTAATGCCGATTTCACGACGCAAATTCCGTTAACGGTGGCCGAACCGAGCTTGTTTCATTTTTTGCTTTTTACGTCGGGAAGCATGGAAAACGATCTTTCAGCATCGGCGTTCGAATTGGGCAGACATCTGATTGAATTTAATAACATTTGTAAAGAAGGATATTTAAAAGAGCCTAAACTGTTTCGCGTTATCAAGATTGTTTTCCATAACTCATCGAACTTCTTATGTAATAAATTCTCCTTGTCATGTGCAAAGTCCAAATGAGAAAAGTCAATAAAGAGAACATTTCTGAAGGAAATGATAAAGTTTGATAAAGCTAAAAGTGGATCGAATGCACATAATTTGCTGAGAAATTCGTCATCGATTGGTACTCGATTACGAATTTCGTTCGCAGCTGTGACATAAAATTTGATACAATTTTGTCATACGGTTTGGACAATGTCAAATTTGCCCTCTTCAGTTAATTGACGGAGAAAGGTATCACACTCCGTATTCAAATGAACACTATTACATGAGACCTGATTGTCGCATCTTGAAAAATCTATTAATCTGACTAAATCCATGTGCTTGAAAAGCTGGGGTTTTGAAATATTACTTAATATATTAAATAAAAGCGATAATACAGTCTTTTGAAGCAAATGAATCCTTGTTTCTCGAGCTTTAAAAAATAAGCTAAAATTATTAAAAAACTCGAGAACATACTTTAAGAAAAAGAGGTATGCTTTAACTTCTGGATTTTGCATCAGGATTAGTAGATGTTCCCCAGACTTCGTTTTCTCGCTTACAATCAGCTCTTGCAGAAAATACACTACGCTGTCCCAATTTTCTAAAAGTGTGACTACGGATGAATGGCGAGATAATCATCGCGTAGAACACAGTTTAAAAATTTTGCGGTCGGTAAATTGAAAAGATTGTTGAAATTCGCGGAAAATAGCTGAACATTTGGGACTATATATAAAAGACGCAACTCCACGTAATAATTTCTCGCAGACCTCGAGAATGGCAGTTCATGCTGCACGCACTACCATTGCAGAGATATGACATGGACATGGCAAAGTGAAAAATTTTTCACCGCGAATTTCTGCAAGTTTTGTTCTGAATGACGAGTGTCGCCCTATGTCGCAGGTATACCTATGTCGAACGGTATACGCATACGTCTCGCCAGTTGTTCCAATTGCACATTAGTCGTTATACCTGCAGGTACTTTTAACGTTTTTTTGACATTTCTTGTTCTTCTCGGGATACCTAGGCCACGCTTGTACGGAGCGAGATAAAGTTCATGACCTTCCATTACACGATTATGATGGCTCAGCTCTTCCAGTTGACGTTGCGTCGCCTTGTTATCGTTTACCGCCTTTGCGATTCCCGCTGCCCCGCCAGCCAAGGACCCGAGAGCTCCCAATAATGGTAGAAATGGCAAAATACCGCCACGTTTCGCCATCGGAAGTATGCGCTTTTTCACCATCTTCTTCTTCTTCACCATTTGTTTCTTCCCAGATGTCGATTTATTCGTTTTCAAACCCATACTGAATTTTGTCTTTGCTTTCATAGCCGCCCACACTGCTGTAGCGGCAGCTCTTTCACCGAGAATCGAATCTTTCGCGGTGATGCGTTTTCGCGCTCTCATAGCGAATATATTATCTGCAACATGTTATTCAGCGAGATCGTTGCTAAACGAATAGGTTATTTCGTGCTCGCAACATGTCGCATCCAGCGGATTGATACCTCGATCACCTCTCGCCAATCGTTTCTCTAAATGAGTTCCCGGGCCGCAAAATTGATAGCCTGAGATATGCAATTCGATAGGAAGTGCGTTTATCGCGCGATTCAACAGACCGCAACCTTTCACTGTCGTCTTCGTCGTCGTCGTCGTCGTCGTCTTTGGCATTCGGCGCGATTCTTTATCAACGGTGTCAAACCGTTCGTTACCACGGTAAGCTATGATGTTCTCAACACTGACGATACTGTCCGACATCCGAATCGTCCTTTATGCATTCCAGCAGCTTCTCCCACAAATAATGCACCTACTGTAGGACAGGTAGATGCAGGCTTATACTAATTTGATAAATCTTAAATCACACATACTCACGTCGTCACATATCATCTAATGTCGTCGAATCTCGTCGAATGTCGCCCGGCGGACATGCATCTCTTTCTATATGCATTAGCACAGGTGGTGGAAGTTTGTCAACATCGAATGTTTGAGAAAGCGTCCTTTTTACTCATTAGGGTAAACCGTCATCAAACATTCGAGAAGGCTCCTTTCCACGCATCTGCGCTACTCACCAGGATCGAACATTTGCGACGAACAAACGACGAACGCCACACACACGCTCACCACACACTCACGCTCACTCTCATCCATTCTCTCACGTTTTGACAAATTCGGCACCACTACAGTAATTACCGAATTTTTTCTAGTAAAACTATCTTCGGGATAAATTGTAATTGTTTTGCGGTTATATCGCGAATATCGCAGTTGTTCGCCACATAAAATAATATTTTGCACACTGAGCAAAATCGGCTAAGCGCGCCTCTATAAATACCACCGTCATCGCAACCTGCATTGCAAATAAATTGTGGTCATAAGATGGGAGGGGAAAGATGCGTTTCGTGCGACAATCGACGGCGATCAAAGTGAGCAATTTTGACGGTAAAACGCAACTGACGTCCGAGGGAAACATACGCCGACACGGAAATATGCTACTGGCTACCATACGCGGTCTCATTTGCGGTCCTTCGAACTGTGGCAAGACCAACGTGTTGATAAGTTTGTTGGAAAGCCCGAACGGCGCGCATTTCTAGAACGTATACGTGTATTCGAAATCGGTTCAACAATCGAAATATCAATACTTGGAGAATTTGCTAGCACCGATCGATGAGATCGGATATTTTACATTTTGCAATAATAGCGATGTTATTCCGACGAGCGAGGCGCTTCCGAATTCCATTTTATCTTTGATGACGTGGCATGCGACAAGCGAGAAACGATAAGAGAGTACTTCGCAATGGGTTGACACTCGAGCGTCGACTGCTTCTATCTCTGTCAGACATATGCAAAGATACTCAAGCATCTTATACGCGACAATGAGAATTTGTTAATTTTATTCAAACGGGACAGTACGAATTTAAAATATGTGTACAACAATCACGTAAATACCGATATGTCCTACGTGGATTTCTGCGCATTGTGTCGCATTTGTTGGAAACACAAATACGGATTCGTAGTGATAGGTAAAGACAGCGCGTTCAGCAATGGACGATACAGGAAGGGATTTAACGAAACCGCGATGCGATTAGTAATCGTTGATACATCGACTGGGCAATGTCTGCGATCGTGAAAACATTTGTTTCCAACTTGATTGCGGCATGACAACCGCCGATATCGGTAGAGTCAACGGTGGCCGCGGCGGTGGTGAAGAGATTAAAGATCGCGAAAGACTAGCGAGAGAGATCCCCTAAACGAGAACGTCTATTCGCAAAAAGTAGCACGCCTTGAAACATGATAAAATGACGGAAGATATCGCATTGGAAAAACACTTCAAGCCTATTACAGATCCTTTGAAACAGATCGTCGAAAACACCGTTCAAAATGGCGACGATGGGTCTAGCCCTGTCGTTTCAAGTATCGATCCGATGGCTATCGGAGATAAAAATAATATGATATTCTCCGAACAAAACGTGCATGAAGAGATGAAGAAGAACGAGGGTCGGATAAAACGGAAACGATCAGCTACTTCATCACCAATTACTAATTTCACTTCAACCAAAGCGAAAGGATCGAACGAAAGACCGACAACGACGACGACGACGAAAACGACTCCATGTAATCAAGCACGCAGAAGACTTTACAAGCAGTCGCCGATTCAACCTCTATTGACCGTCAAAGATGTTTTCGAAACCGACGACGACGACGGCGGCGGGTCGTTCGAATCATCCGTTCAACGCGAGTTGAAAACGCCCGAAGGTCAGATGTTACTGAATCACTTCGACTCATTGGGACAAAAATACATGGGGGCTGCGTTGTGCGGCAACAAAGACAGCAACATGGATCATGTTTACGGTGCTTATTTTAACAATGATGGAACAATGCTCGGCGATAAACGTATCGACATAGACGCGAACGACAATATAATCGTAGACGGAATAAGATATGCCGGAACACCGGGTCTATACGAGTTGATCTTCAAGAGAATTCCCGACGATACCTCGTACACCGAGAACGATAAGGAAAAATACAAACATATATTGCTGTCGACAAACGCGCACAAACGCGATCATAACGTCTTTACTCCTGTACTGGGTGACAAGGGGTTCAAATATAAGCTTGTAATAGCCCCCTTATTTTCTCGTGGAAAAATTGGGAAAGGTGTAAGCGTGCCGAGCGTTATGACGCTAGGCAACAATAAAATCGATTACATGCATTGGAATGATCCCAACGAGTTGGTAGATCGTCTTCGATTGCTGGAAGTCTCGCGCCAAGCGGGCAACAACGCTCACGACAATGAAATTCTGTCGATTATCGAGGAACTTCGTGAAGCTGGTCTTATTATAAATTAAAACTACGCGTGAGTCAATCGATCAGTTAGCGTCGAAATGCCTATCGATAAATTTGGAATATCGCTCGGAAGAGACGGAACGATGGATAGACCATATTACCGGTGGAACGGATTGCTTAGAAATTACGTGCGCGACAACGCGCTTTATCTGAGTGTCGCCGACTTTGATGCAAAATCGCGGAAAATACGGCGCGTTGCGCATCCAGAAGCGGACGGTGACATCGTTAACAAACGTTATGTGGAACAAATTGTAAAAATGTTGAAAGATCAACAAGATGAATTCGATGGAAGGATGAACAAACTTCAGGAAAACATACAATCGTTATGAATCACGTTAAATGAGATCGAGAAGATTCAACGTGCTACCCGGCGTAGCGACAACATCACCCTATGGAATAACACATCTTGTGAGGAAATACGAGTGCGCGCATCGAACAGGCGGACGGATAAGAAAGTATGCGTGCGCGATACTGTATCATTCATAGAGAATAATGTTGCGATCAAACATGTCGAAATCCATTGAAAAGAAGAAGAACAAAAAAGTAAATATTACTTCCGAAAAGCTGCAACTGGTGGAAGAATTACACGCTTCGGCGAGAAAAAATTTTCCACGTAGACGTGTGATAGTGCGCGGATACGACGATCTATGGCAGGCGGATCAGGTGGAAATGCGTCCTTACACGCGATTCAACAAGGGCTACCATTATATACTCACGGTTATCGATGTTTTGGGCAAGTACGCGTGGGCCGTACCGCTCAAGAATAAGAGTGGAAAACGAAGATAATTCGAAACGATGGAAGATGTCCGAAAAATATGTAAACTGACAGATGAAAGGAATTTTACAATGCAGATGTGGGGGAGGTTATGAGAAAACACGGAATCAATCATTATTCGACGTATTCGATTATGAAGGCCTCGGTTGTGGAACGATTTAATCGTACGTTAAAGAACGACATGCGGAAATTGTTCTCGCTCAACGGAACGTACAGATGGATCGACGCGTTATTGCATCTTGTGTCGGAGTACAACGCGCGAGAACATCGAACCATTGGGATGCGGCCGATCGAGTTAACCCCAGCGATCGCCGATAAACTTTTGAATACGGTATACAGCAACGTAAAGATCGCCGCTCCGGCGAGATTCAAAGTGGGCGAATCGGTAGGCGTGAGCAAGTTCAAGACGATCTTCGATAAAGGTTACACACCAAATTGGTCCACCGAGATATTTAACCCTTTCGCTACGAGCGTCACCTATAGGCGACATCCACGCGACGACCTGTGTGTTCGAGTGCCGACTTTTAGAATTTACCATTCTGAATTAAATTACTATGAATTATAATTCGATGTCTAACTATCCAAAATTGTATTTTTATTTATAATAATAGTAAAATTTAGAATTTTAATTTGACATATCAATTACCGTAAATTATATTTTTATTTATAATAATTGCAAAATCTCCAAATATGTTACTACTGGTCATCTAAAAATGTCGTTGTGTAATACTTATTGAAAAAGACGATCCGGAGAATGACAAGGCTGCACCGAAAGATGTAAGTCCGAACATCAGTTTACCGAAGCGCAACGTGTACACTTTTCGGCGCAGTGCTCCTCCGTACAGCGGAGTCACTCGGACGGAACGCGCTGCCGTAGCGAAAGGGTTAAGATCATCGAAATACAAAGAACGAATCCTGCGACTTACTTACTCCAGGATTGTCGCGGAAAAACTGTTGCTGGGGAATTTTACGAATACAAGCTGCATCGTGCAGCAGATCCCAATGTGTATCTCGTGGAAAAGGTATTGCGCAGGAAAGCTGACGAGGTTTATGTGAAATGGCTAGGATTTGACGTCTCATACAACTCTTGGATACATGAAAATAATGTATTGTAGACACACACAACTTTTCATTATTGTTAGAATACAATACTTATTTTTATTAGAATATATATAATAAAATTATTAACAATATAATAAAATATTATATATAATAAAACAATATAATAAAGATAGTATTAACAATATAATAAAATGTATTAACAATACACATATACAAACTATAAGTTATTGTTATAATATTATAATACCCAACTAGTTATAATACCCAACAATGTCCCCATGGTAACGTGTCGGTGGAATCGGGCACAATGTATCGTTTGTCGTCGAACGGGCTTAGAGCAATTTTAGTCTCTCGTACGGTGTACACATCGTGCAATTTGGATCTTATACAAGACTGACGTCGCGTCATTACAGTTTCCTGATTTAGACACCGCGTGTAATCGTCAAACGTTATCGATTTGGCCACGTAGCTAGTTTTTATACCCTTCACTTTTTTCATGTCCATCTCATCGTTTACTTTCAACGCGTACATTTTTGCTTTAAGTCCGACGAATTCCATCATAATCGCCCCGTTGTTTTCGGCCTTCATCAGACCAGGCAGTTTCTTATTCGCGAGCGGTATGCCGTATGCGTTGTCGATCGCGTAATCGCTCGTATCAAATCTGGCGATATCGCGTTTCATGGTTTCGTAGACGTCCTCGCACTCGAGACGATATATCAGGCTATCCCTATCCGTGTACATAATTTATCCTGATACAATGGTAACATGTACTCGTAATGAAACTCGTACAAACAGGTCTTTGATATGTCGAGTCTACACATACCCACATAGATCGGTTTATTGAACTTCACCTCGAGATTACGCAATTCAACGGCGACAAGATTCTCCGAAAAGACGCTTCTACTGTGGAAATTGGGTTTCGCGATCAGTGCCTCAGCACAGTATCTTCCATCCCATTTTGTCACAAGTTTCACGTTAACGTGATTGCGCACATTCTCCATGGTTTTTCCGAATACCGCATTGTTCATTAATTTATATAAATTTTTCTGAAAATCATTGGTCGCGCGTGTTCGAAATTGCGTATTGAGTTCGATGTACATGCGCAACCATGGAGATTGTGCGAATTGCAGTACGCGATGAATTTTTGCAACGCGAAGCCCGTGACGTATACACTGCTGTAGGTTACGATAATGTATCACGTAACGCTTCTTATCGTACAGCGTGGCGAGCAACTTGTCCTGGCGTTTACCGGGCGGTTTAGTCGAACAGAACGGTAAGTCGGTGTGCGCGTCGTGCACTTGTTGCGGATACTCCAAATCGACTTCGAGAATATAGCCTGTAGGAGAATCTATCGCGATTGACGATACGTCAATAGTGGTTCAATAATGATTCAACAGTAGTTCAATAATGGTTCAATGTGGTTCAATAGTGGTACAACAGTGGTTCGCTAGTGGTTCAATAATGGTTCAATGTGGTTCGCTATTGGCACAATAGTAGTTCAATAGTGGTTCTGTAATGGTTCGAACGAAGATATTGGTTCTTGAACACATTAGATATTAACAATACTATGCGTTGCGAGAAACATGTAAAGAATTGCGCTTTACAAAATGTATTTGAAATATGTAATTGGTGGTTGATTCGTCATAAAGATTCATTTGAACCTTATATGTAATAAAAGACCAATGTTATATCTGTATTCTTTTAAATTACGCGAAAACGCGTCACAGATGCGACTTTTCTCAATAAAAATTTATTTTATCACAGAACGTGGCTGTTTACATAACCTTGACTAAATAAATATCGAATTCGGTATTATCATCGAAATTGTGCGAAGAGTGCGAGGTCAAAAGCGGTGCTGCTGTAGAAAGTGTGCTGTATAGGGGGTATACGTATCATTTAGAAGGCGGCCTACAGCATGTAACTGCATCAGTTGCTGTGTGATACAAGGATTTGATGGCTAAGTTTCGATGTTTTATACTGATATTTTTTTTCCAAATACACGATTTATCAAATCTTTATATTTATTCCCGTTTATAGTATTCCTCCTCTATCGTCCGTTAACACCGACGTGCTATAAATATTTATACATTAGAATACGCGTTGGGTCTGTCTCTTGTGTAGATCTACTTATTGGTGATAATCATGGACATCGCATAATATTACCGTTTGCAACGTGGAAAATGTTCATTCGACGATGTCCAGATATTGAACGATTAGTACAATCGCCAACAACGACTGCTCATCCATTGTGAATTCAAGACTTAAAAATAGCACTTACTACGATGTATACAGAGAGGATGTTCCGGGTGATATTGTTGGATAAGTATTTAAGTTTAGAACATTCAACAATGCTGTTTATGTTTAATTTGGAACATCGTATAGAACATATGTATTACTGGTTATGTGGAAATACGCATACTGTCGATAATAAGCTTCAACTATTTTTAAATGTTATAAAACGCTGCAATGTCACCGATGCATGCCACGCTGCGAAAGCGATGCGTGAGAGTGGTGCGTTCGATGACGAATAGCTTGTAGATTGCGAATTATTGGCATACGCTTTAGATGATATTCTTTATGAAGCTTGTAATAAATAGACAATATCGCGCAATATTATTATTATTATGTACTGCATTGAATTATGGAAATGAAAAATAAAAAATTATTTCATTATTGAAAAATATTTTCATTTGCCTTATAATTACCTTTCTTTCCCATAACGCTTAAATATATAGGTACATCCGTAAATATAAGTTTAATTATGTAAGACCGTTTTCCTTCAATTAAATATTGAATTCAACGACTTTTATATGTACTACATTGAATTATGGTAATGAACAGAACGTCGAGAGAGATTTCACGTGCGGCATCTGGTCCAAGACCTTATCCACACGGCCGCCATGGGCGCGGGGTTGAGATACGCTCAACCAGCCCGCAGCCGCATACGCAACTGCTACCTGTTTATCCGAACAGTGCAAGCTGACGAAAACCCTGATGAGGGGGGCGACCTTTCTAACATCACTTCCAGCTGAGCAGGCTGGCACCCGAGCTGATTGAGCGCAGCTACCCGGCCGGGGTATCAGCTCCTCGCCCGCGATATGGGCTACACCATCTACCACCACGAGGCCAACACCAATTGGTTGACTGAGGGGGACACCGACCCTCGGGCTAACAAGTCAACCTCCCGTGGAACCAGTGTTAGAGTCATACTGGTCATACTCCAGGCTGAGTTTCAAAGAAACCCGCTACCCAATAGGAGCTTGCACCCCATGGCCTGGGTACGCCAACGATTCAGGCATCTCGGGTTCGTCAAGCCCGTGCTACGATCAACCAAGGTCAACCGCAGCCCCTTAACAATAAAAATTATTTCATCATTATTGAAAAATATTATTTAGAAAATATCTTCATTTACCTTATAATTATTTTTTTCCCACGGCTCGCCGCTTAACAAATTAAGATAAAATCCCCCTTCCCCGCGTGACATCGTTGGTCCGGCGAGCGGAAACCCCTGCCCTCGCAGGCACCTCGTCAATCGTTCGCGCCGGACCCCCCCCCCTCCCCCCACCCAGCGTGACGTCATTCCCCCGCGCGGCAGCCCTCCCTGCACCTCTCCCCCACAGAGGGCACTGTTAGAACCCCCCTCTATTATTTACTTATCTCAGCATAAATTCGTTGTACTTTTTATGTTACTTTTGTAGTACATTATATAATACAGCTTTTCCAGATACATCTTGATCAAAAAGCAACCTGAAGTGGAGACGACCATCGATATTTGTGTTAAACTCATAAAGAAATTTAAATATTGGTTGTACTGCTTTCTAAATATTATAACATATAATTTACTTTAGATACTTTGTATATGCTTGTATATTATGTGCATTCTGTGGTATCCGGCACGTTCAAATTTGCTATAAATGCATGAAAATTCGTGGTCTGTAACAACAATGTGTACGATGCTGCTTTCATAAATTCTTTATAATTACTACAGAATAATTGACACCGATTGACAGAAACGTGGAAATACTGTACGAATAAGTATGGAGCCAAAGTAACAGTGTCCGAGATGATTCGACGCAATCAGTGCGAAACGCGTCATTTTCTTTCCTGATGGAGTATCCCATTTGAAGATGAATTACTTTACACCGTAATAGAACGATTGGCACGGTTCACAATATTTCACAACGTTTCACAACGACCGATGAACGCGATATATTTTTTTCAGACCACTTGTTCGATAAGACGCGTTAGTTAAACAGAAATATGCACCCATTCTTCGAAAGTTGAGCAGCACGTGAATTATTTACAGTGAAGATTAGGATAACGATGAATAGTGGCACGGATTAGTATCAAGAAGGCAACGTTATTGTAATGTTCTGTTTTTCAAGAAACACTTAACATTAATCTCTTCTATTTGTTTGTAACTCTAACAATGAGTCAATACGGGTAGTGGGTTTTCATAGCCCTTTATAGCTCTAGTCTGTATTCGTTTCTGAGAGGTGAAGATATAACTGATTTGGAAAGTAGAAGCCAATAATTTTTATAAATTCGTTTGTCTGTTAATAACTGAATTATACAACAACAAAATAGTGTAGCATAGAGGAATGTAATTCCCAACTCAGGTGATGCTTTACAGTGTTAAAATTTCGTTCTGTAATAAGTATTTGTTCGAAATTTGACTAAGAAAATTTTATATTAATATAAATAATTGTCCTAGTCTTCGAATAGCCGGGAGAGGGAGAGTGGTATCGATAACGGTTAAGAATTGTCAACGCTGAGTTCTATTTATATTGATGTTCCAGCACGGAACACCGTTTATTATGAGAATACAAATTAAAAAGAAGAGCTATTAATTTAATTTTCTCCCCCTGATGTAGTGGGCCTGGCCTCGTTGGCGTTTAACGGTCCGGCTGATCGGGGCTGGTCAGGGTCTTCACCTGTGAACAATTGTGGACTGTATTAGATTGAGAAAGTAAATGTTTATTATTTCCAGGTCCGAATCGTTGGCTTATTGCACGGCGTTAAGCCGTGTCGCTACGACTTCTTGCGTCAGCAATTAATCCTGTTAAGAGATTGTTGAGTGTTAAGAGTTGAGCATCGCAATGCTTCAACATATATAGATCCGACGTGTCGGTGTGTTTAGACCACGTCTCGGTAAATACCGAGGATCTACTCTCTCATGTGTGTATTCGACTCGTCTAATACATAGACGATTCTATCGTAATACACACAACGTCTTCTTTCCGTTCGTTCCCCTTGCGTGTGTGTTGTAAGTACACACGCAATGCGTAGTCCCATGTTGGCCAGGTACATGGACCTGCAGAAACTGCAGAGCACCTCCAGTATTACATTCGCAGAGCGGCTGGGGCTACTCTGCGATGTTTCTACATTATGGGTGTATGCACCGCCGGGCCTACACTGCGACAGGCGTAGCTCAGTAGCATCTTAGCCATTGCAGATTTGAAGAAACGACCGTAGTTCAGTCGTGCACTGATTGAGCGTATTCTATGGCTTTTACAAGATCCCCGTGCGTGAACGGGCGTCCCCAGATTCATATGAATGCAACGGGAATAGGAACTAGTATCCTCCCCTAGAATACACCTGCTGATGGTAGGCAGGTTTTAAAGAAAGACGTACCCTATTCTGTGGACGTGCATCCCCTTAATTCTTCACGAATAAGGACAGCAGGGATACACGTGACAGCGATAGGTGATTATTGCCGTCTTCGTCGAGCTCCGAAAGTCGGAGATCGTCGACTGTTCTTTCCTCTTTTCCAGAGGAATCCAGGTGTGATTTTTGTCGGTGAACCAGATGCAACTCATGTTTGTTCACCGACGTCACGGAGCTACAGGATGCAAAGTGCATGAATCTAGAATTGGAGAAAGCCACGTTCAATTCTAGAGTCTCCCGTACGTGTGACCGATGCACGTAACTACGAAAATCGTAATGTTAACGTACCTTTCGACAAGCCAAACTTCACTCCGTGATTCGTTCCGTTTTAATGACTAAAATATATATCTATCTTCGCGAGGCGAATTTTCTAAACGGAATGCTTCCTTCGTTAACGTGCACCCGGTATTTAATACCACGCGGACGAAATATGTCTTTCTCCCTCACTCGCATATAAAAACGCCCTTTCTCAAAACGTTAGTCGAAATTTCAAATTTGACGAGCCAAGGACGTTAGGGACTCGTTAAACATCTTTTTTTTTGCCTTGCGACTCGATTTCCTCGAGCAACAAAAGCCAAGGCCGCGTTGATGTTTACCGAATCTGCCGTTAAACATTACTCGATTACCGTTGCGAATCCGGGGGCGTCGCTATGCGCGATATCGCCTGAACCGCTTTCCGAAATGTACTTTTTTAAACAGTATTTCTCATTGCTCTCAGATTTGCGAATTGGAACTTGACTTTTACTTGAAATTATATTACATCTTCTACACAGTAGATTCTACTATCACATTTATAGTTATTCAAAATGTTTGTAGTTCCACTACATTTCATAATGCCCCTAAATAATTAAATGTTATTACTACAATCTTGATACTTAATTATTTTACATCCACTATTGTCTACAATTTTAATCAATGTTCGGGTTGACTGATTTTAAAAAGATAATAAGTTCATCAGTTTATAACACTAAAGTTTCCTTTGTAATAGAGTAATGCAGATACTACCATTCTACTATCCAAAAACAAGATTCACTGTCTTCTGCGTAAAGGCTTCTTTCGTTTTCTTAAAATCGCGAGTAAAACCGCGAACCTACACTATCATGAACCTTTTCAGAATTACCTTCCCTTATCAGTCGTAAAATTACTTTGAGTTTCCATATTGGGACCCGCTATAAGAAGAAACAAACGGAACCGATAGTGGAATGATCTTCGTGATTCCTCTCTACACTGACTCCGAAAGAAACGTACGGAACGGAAAGTACGATGTGCGTTTGATAAACGAACTGATGTTAGTTTGAAGTAAGCATTATGTTTATGAATTGTAAAATGATTGCAATCTTCTACAGAAGTGTTCTTTTAATACAAATATCTATTGAACTACATAAGTTAAAGCAAATGTACGGTTCGATTGCGCGTTATCGACCATCCAATTAATCTTGGGTGACTGATTCAACTAGCGTCGTTAGACGCGTCGCGGCGATATATGTACCGAATGTTGTACGTGTTGATGAATTTCCACGTATAGATTTGATATGAAGATTGTGAACGAAGTAATTGTTACGAAGTATTTACGAAAGTACGATCACGAAGTATTTACGAATAAGAATGACTACGAATGAAATGTTACGAATAAAATACGTTCGACTGTATTTTGCGAATAAGACGTATCGATTAGTACCGAATTGATGTACTTCTCGAGCCATCCAAATGCTGACGTTACGATCTAGACCGGTGTAGATCTTTACGTAGATGCGATACGACGATTTGTTACGAATGAGATTTGCGAATAGATTTTACGAATGAGTTGATTGATGGCGAAGTGACACGATTTTATATGGAAGAGTTTTCGACTGGTCACTCCTCCATGCCTCAAGACGATACGCCAATTGGTTGAAGTCAAAAAGTCAAGACTCCAATCAGCGTATGCCCTGAGTGCCACCAACCCCCATTTTTGTGGGTTCGAGAAAAAGGCAAAAAGGCTAAAACTTCTTAATCCTCAAAAATAGCATTACCGGCACGCGCATGTCGTAAATCTGCCAAGGAAAACTCCCAGCTGCTGTTCCGTAGGACGTAACATCTATATTGAAGAAGAAAGGAACTAATTTGGATGATCTAAATTCATCAATTGATTTATTCCTCTAACACGTACGGGAAATATTTCTTACGGTTTTCAGAGGCTGTTTCAAATGACCTCCGCTACATTTCAAGGAAGCTAGTTAATACTGACAGTATCTAGATAGACGAAACGACTAGTTCAGAATTTTTTATGTGTGTGCGTATGGATAAGTTTAAACGACTAAAAGTCCTTTGTCTACATAGTGACGTTACATAGTTTATAATGTGAGCTTCACATACGAGAATCCTATCATAAAATTAATGTATGTACAGTAGTGGGCAAAAGTTTAAGGCGACAGGATAATGCAAAACATAGTTTTATGGTATGCAAATATTGTGCACGTACTTATTTTTATCGTCATTATGGTAGAACACTATTTATTGATTAATATAGAATACAAATTTTATTTATCGTGTTATTCCTTATTAATTAATTTATATGTTTTCTTTGATCCTTTGGTCTTAAACTTTTGTCCGCTACTGTATACCATAAAGGGTGTCCAAGCGTGAGTCAGTTGAAGAGAGGAAGCGTGAGTGTAAACACGAGCATTAGGAAAGTACAGAGAAAGGAAAATTATTGAGTGTGTCTGAAACGTGGGAGTCACGAATATTCTGTATGTACATATACTTCGTTCTAATGTTCCAATCAATTATATAGTGCAGAAATATATTGCTTAAATGTATAAGAAAGCATATAATCCTGTTCTACTTATAGATAGCGTCAATGTTAAAAAACTCAGAATATAATTTCTGGCAAACCTTAACCCTATACCTCGATGTTGCTAAGGCTGACTATTTTATTCCACGGCCTAAACACCCAACAGGCATCAAAATCTTAGAAAACTGTTTTATTACTCCAAAAACCCCAAACCTAGTGAAATTTATAACGTTAAAACTGGTACATTGGCGACATTTTTAAAGAAGAGTTCCGAATTTTCCAAATCAACTTTCTCATCCATAATGAGGTATGAAAGAGAGTGATGTTTGTATGGAAGGGTTAGTGTGATGAGTATTTATGAATTTATTTATATTATTATTTATTTATTATTTATTTATTTGTTTATTTACATTTATTTATTTATTGGTTGAATGATTTTAAACTTAAGTTTGTGTTATGGGAATGAATGTAGATTAGTATGGTCTAGGTGCTTCTGTATACGGAATGGGCGACGAGTGTGAGAGTGAGAGCTAGAGATTAGTTGCGAAACGAACATTGAGAGAGGGAGAGCAACAACAAGAAAACCAACAAGCGAGTACGAGCAATAGAGATATAAAAGTGTAAAACTTAGTTGAGAGATTAAAATCAACAGATTTATATTTAATTATATACTGCTTAACGCAACTCAGTGGATTCTGTTCATAAGTAGACTCTTCCACGACGAAACCTAGACCTTTAATGTGTCTCGTTGCAAGCGACTTCGAGGCAGTCTACTGTGACCCATAATTTTCGATTGAGCAAATATCATCGAGGCCATCATCGCACGCAGCCAGGTGTAAATACGCGGACCAGGGTGATCCGGTGGAGACCGAGGAAACTGTTGCACCAAAGCGAAGAAACTTTTACGGTCCGGTGCATATTCTGTCCCTTTGGGCACGTGCTATACGCAGTGTGTTGCGCAGCTTGATAGATGAGGGTACTTTGACTTATAATCGATGACCTGTTCAGTCCTGAGATACCCAGCTGCGAGTTGTGTCGAAGATTGAAGGGAGTGGAATTGGTTACGTTCAATTTGTTTTACTTTCCTATGGAAAAGTTCAGTTGAAACAAAATACTGTAAGATTAATAATAGTTTCATGTATTAAAAAGAATAACATTCGCATACAGGTTGATATTAGTTGTTAGGGTTTTTGTAATATACATAACCCTTGAATAACATGGTGATGTACTATAATACGATTATAAAGTTGAAGAATTTCTTGAATAACACGTCATTCTTGTAATGTAATGACAAGTGAAATTTAAAAGGTAGAGAAGGGTAGAAGTATATTTATTATATATAATAGATAGTTCTTACAGCATGTTTAACATATGAACTTATTGTTAGCTTCCCAACTAATAAAACAGTTACACCACCTACTTGTATATGTTTTTACTTTACATTAAAATCCAGTTATCACAAGCATTCAATCCTTTAAAAAAGAAAGAGTCAATTTTGTCATATATTCTTCTTATATGCAGAGCAAATTAAACGTCAAGTTAATAAAAAACGTGAATTGTATATCTTTACGATGTTGTCTCCCAATTGTACATACAGAAATCAGTTACCCTCAAATACCTGATTGTTAAAAAAAAGTTTTTATCTCATGAACATTACAAGAAGAGTTAATTACGTATAACAGGAATAAAAGGCAAATTTTGATGATATTGTCCGAGTTGTCAGGACTATTAAAACCGAAGCAATGACGACACGATATTCATTGGGTCCATCGATGTGCGATTTTTCGGTGCAAGCGACAACAACACCTTATGCACGGTATCAATTACAGTGTACTACGTATAATGAATGATGATAAAATTGCGTCGGTATTCGCACAGCGGCTTGGGAAATTTAATTCGTATATATCTATCTAAAACACATAATAATTCGCGAAACTTTAAAAAACGTTTCATGAGAAAGCGATGTGAAATCGAAATAGAGGACGTGCTTAAATCAATTTTTTTTTTCATGAAACCTTATTAAACCTGAAATTCTTAATATAAAAGTCTTAGCCTAACAAATCGTTGCATTTGTTTGCCTAAACTAGTAATATGAATAAATATTTGTTAGGTTTTATGGGGTGAAGAAAAGGCTGCTGGAATAAACCGCTAGACGATATATATATTTTACTGTTTATTAATATTTAAATGATCTTAATAGATATAATTACATTCTAACGTTCGTACGCGTCGCGAGCTCTCTGCTGACTAACTTCGGTCACATATTTCTGGTAGAGAAAGGGAAAACAAAACAAAACAAACACACCTTATTAACTATCGATATCGACGGCTATGATCGATACTCTATCAATATTTTTATTGGAACTTATTTTTGTATGATGATGTTTTAGTTCGAAAATACATTATCTGAGTTTAACTGGAGAATCCCTTATGGGAGAATTTAGAAATATGACTAGAATGAAGCTAATTCGCAGATATTAATATAAAATTAATGTTATAATTTATAGAAAAGATAACGGGCTATCGAATTCTCACTTCTTTTCATCAAGTTTCAGTCGAGATAAATGAACGGTTAGCGAACATTTATAATGATCTTTTTCTAAATTTACAGACACACGATGTGTTACAAAATATGCAATCTATGCTAGCAGAACATTTTGACGTTTGCCACGTTTAAACATCTGTTATCTGTCATCTTGCAGACTTCGCCGTGGTGAAATAGTTAATACACGTTGTCGAGGAAAGTTTCAGTTGCTACACCTGGCGCGATAAGATAAACTTTAACGAGCGCGGAAGCGACACAGGTGCGAGGATTAAAGACGAAAGCGGCTCTCCCTTTCGTTCACTCGCATAAGAAAGATAGAAGAGGGGATGGTTAGAAAAAGAGTATTATACTTATGAAGAATTTCGTTTATACACGATAATGAAGCTCTTTTCCTTCTTTTTCGCTTCAAGGACCGCGTCAGAAGGCAATTGTAGGACGATAAGACCGCAATTTTCTTGTTAATAAAGTTTAAGACTAGAAAACAAAAGGAAAACGGTTTTCCGTAAAGGTTAAGTAGTGATATGAAGTAGAACGGAGAAAAGTATGCGCCGAAGCTCCTAGAAGAAGTTAACACGCGTAAACTAATTAAAAGACACGCGATCGACAGCGAACTTCGAAACTTTTGCACCTCGCTTGCAATGGTTTAACTATCAAGGTTGGAAACGCGTTCCAAACTGACTGACACTACCCTCTTTGACTAAAGTCTGTTGTCTGAACTTTTACGAAAAGCAATGGTGTAACAATGAAAACTAAGAATTACAATTAAATTACAGAACATCTATGTTTTTCAATTCAAGAGACGATTCTTGTTTTCCGAAACACAACATTTTGACGTACATTCCAGTATAAAAAGTTGAACAGTCGTATTTACTAATTTAATTGCTGTTCACCTAAATTAAGTAAACTTCAGTACCTTGCGTTTAGGGATCACTGAAGTTAACACTATAAATTCGAAAATATCAACTTTCTGCTTATGAAATATCCTAATTCTCAACCCTCTCACGTTCTACATTAAGATACAGCAGTAATAGAAAACACAGACAACGCCTGAAATTTTGACGAGAAATTCTCGGAAAAATGAAAAAAGCGTGACAGAGCATGAAGTGGGTAATCCTGTCTTGGAGAATGTTCGTTCGGGTGACGATATGACAAACCAGTGACACGCCGAGAATTTTCAATGACGGTGGAATAATTCAAATAACTCCTTCAAACTATCCAAACCGTTCTAGTTTATCTTGAATGCGAGCATCGCATGATATTTGTATAAATTCAAGCGTCACATTGTAACACTGGATTATAACAATATCATAAACGGACTTATTTGCCAAACAATTTTCCCTTTAATCGACAATTTTTCATTCGTTCGTGTTTCAAACGTCGTTATCCCGTCGTCATCCCGTCGTTACACACTTTTTGTCTAACAAATTATTAATGCTATGGTAATAAAAACGGTTCATCGGGTTATATGTAAAATAGTTTTTAAAATCAACACTAGAGTGTAACGACTAGTTGACCTATTAATCTATTAATCTATTTACCGTGATATTCAAAGCTTCATATCAAAAACAGACATCGTGTTCGTAAAGACTTCCATACACAAATATCTTCATTTTAACGGTACATAAATTCCGACCAGCAGAACGATAACACGCTTCCTTGGCGTGGTGGTACTCTTCAAAAGAGCAAGATGCTTCCGTTGTAAATGCTCTTCCATTACCCGCGGCAACTAAGCGTTGCACAGCCTGGTGAAAGCGACTGATTCGCGTGTGTTAGCGCAGAATCGTTCAAGACATTTGTGAGGCGAGCCGGCTCACAGAATGCCATGCATTAACTATTTTCTAGACTGCTGTCAACGAAGGAAAATTTGAATAAAGGCGGCAAAGTTCAGCCAGAGGTGGTAACGAAGAGACCGTTGATATTATAAAAAAAAAAGGAACAGAAATAAATGTAACGTCGAAGGGGTCAGACGTGTTGTCTTACTCTTGGGTTTTATTTTAATTGTAATAGTCAGACTCATAGACTTATTCTTTAGTTTTAATTTAATTTTTAATACGTGCATATGCACGTTCGCAAGGGCTTTGCGTGCGAGCTTCAATTGATCGTCATCATTTTCGAGTTTCTGTTTCCGACGACGTTATCTCGCTCGTGTTCCAGTTCAACGGATCGGCTGAGTATATTACAGCAAAGTTGGAAAGAGAAAGGTGGAGGAGGCAGAGTGTGGCCGACGTTTAACCCCTTAAATATGGCAAAAATTGGACACATTCGTGTTCGATCAGCTGAAACTAATTCTTCACGAATAGCACCAAAGTTATCTTTATGTAGCTTCGGTATTTCGGGATTATTTCAAATGATGAGCTTCATATGTCGTACGTAGCGCAGATTCATCGATCAATCATCCTTTATTTGTCGCATAGCCTAGTTTCCTGTCTCTTAACTCCAGAATCTATATCATGTATATGCATTCAAGACGATTTTTGTTTATCAAGTACTCTGTCTAAGGAGAAGAGATAGAAGATAAGGTAACTGCACGAAATCGTTGCATGAGTTTGACAGGGCTGACACACAATTTTAAACACCTTAAAGGAATCATGAAACCTCGAACGTAGACTTCAAAGGTCACCACATCATATCGATGTCTTCTTCATAATTCTTACATTAACCATGACAGGTGTGCCACGAATGTTTCTGTTTTATAAGATTTTCAAAACCGTAAAACTGTCTCTTGGAAGTCTGGCCTGCTGCTTTTCAGTATCCAACAGGCAAACAAGCTACCGATGAATCGAGACGCCCCTACTGAAAACTAAACTACGAATTTTTATGTATTTATGGGAAATTCAAATGTGTTAACACTTTGACTACGAAAGACGTACATATACACTCTATAATTTTTTCACACTATAAACTTACTAAACTGATCAATAATAGTGTTAAAAAAAGTACAATTCGGAAAGAGGTTCGGGCGATATCGCGCATAGCGACGCCCCTGGATTCGCGACCTCTGAGTTGTACATAATTAAACGCAACGGTAATCGAGTAATGTTTAACGGCAGATTCGGTAAACATCGACGCGGCCTTGGCTTTTGTTGCTCGAGGAAACCGAGTCGCAAGACAGAAAAAAGATGTTTAACGAGTCCCTAACGTCCGTGGCTCGTCAAATTTGAAATTTTAACTAACGTTTTGAGAAAGGGCGTTTATATATGCGAGTGAGAGAGAAAGACATACTTCGTCTGCGTGGTATTAAATACCGAGTGCACGCAAACGAAGTCGCATTCCGTTTAGAAATTTCGCCTCGCGAAGACAAATATTTTAGTCTGTTAAAACGGAAATAATCACGGAGTAAAAGTTTGTCGTGAATTAAGGTACGTTAACGTCGCGATTTTCGTGGTTACGTGCATCGGTCACACTTACGGGAGATTCTAGAATTGGACGTGGCATTCTCCAATTCTAGATTCAAGCATTTTGCATCCTGTAGCTCCGTGATGTCGGTGAACAAACATGAGTTGCATCTGGTTCACCGACAAATATCACACCTGAATTCCTCTGGAAAAGAGGAAAGAACAGTCGATGATCTCCGACTTTCGGGGCTCGACAAAGACGGCAATAATCACCTATCGCTGTCACGTGTATCCCTGCTGTCCGACCCTGTGAAGCATTAAAGGGATGAACGTCCACAGAATAGGGTACGTCTTTCTTTAAAACCTGCTTACCATCAGCAGGTGTATTCTAGGGGAGGATACTACTTCCTATTCTCGTTGCATTCAAGTGAATCTGGGGACGCCCGTTCACGCACGGGAATCTTGTAAAAGCCATAGAATACGCTCAATCTGTGCACGATTGAGCTACGCTCGTTTCTTCAAAACTGCAATGGCTAAGATGCTACTGAGCTACGCCTGTCGCAGTGTAGCCCCGGCGGGGCATGCACCCATACTGTAGAAACCTTGCAGAGTAGCCCCAGCCGCTCTGCGAATGTTATACTGGAGGCGCTCTGCAGTTTCTGCAGGTCCATGTACCTGGCCAATATGGGACTACGCATTGCGTGTGTACTTACAACACACACGCAAGGGAAACGAACGGAAAGAAGACGTTGTGTGTATTACGATAGAATCGTCTATGTATTAGGCGAATCGAATACACACATGAGAGAGTAGATCTTCGGTATTTACCGAGACGTGGTCTAAACACACCGACGCGTCGGATCTATATGTGTTGAGGCATTGCGATGCTCAACACTAATCTCTTAACAGGATTAATTGCCGCCGCAAGAAATCGTCGCGACACGGCTTAACGCCGTGCAATAAGCCGACGATTCGGATCTGGAACTAATCAATATTTACTATCTTAATTTAATACAGTCCACAATTGTTCGCAGGTGAAGACCCTGACCATCCTCGACAAGCCGGACCACCATAGACGAGGCCAGGCACGAAAAATCGGGCGAAGGAACAGTCACAACCTTCTCTCTAGATTATTATTTCTAATTTGTATTATTTAAATAAACGGTGTTCCGCATCGAACACCAATATAAATATACCTCAGCGTTGACAGTTCATAACCTTTGTCGATACCACTCTCCCTCTTCTGGCGATTCGAAGACTAGGGCAAATATTTATTTTAATATAATATTTTCTTAGTCGAGTTTATTTTTTAAACAAATAGAGTTTATCGCTTCATGTAAGGTAACAAGTTCGAATAGTAAATGTGCATTTTGGTCAATGAGCACAACGATGTACAACAGCCAGTCGCTCAGCAACTGACAAGTAGTGAAAGGGTAAAGAAGCAAAAACTGCAAATATCCAAAAATTCGCAAAATATTCAGAATAAGTGTAGGAATGCGATCGAGTGGATACGAGTCTGGAAAAGTCGGAAGAGTACTTGAGTTGGGCGATTGTCGTGCGAACGCAGAATGTTTGGGTTCGAATGTTTCTAAGGCGTGAAAGATGAGAACTTGAGGAAACAGTGCGACTGAGAAATTCTGGGTGGTCGTGACCGAATGCGTAGAGTGAGAAAGGTTGACAATTAGAATGAAAGGAAACGAGTGTTTGGAAGAATATATGTAGTATCGTAATTAATCTTATAACGTGGAAGCGGGTGAGGTGTGAACAGCGGGATTTCGGACCTGCTTGGGGAAAACCCTTGGCGACACGCGAGGCCCACGAAGGATGCCCAGGTATGGTTGTACTTGAGGAATTTTTCCGAGGTACGTGGTGGGAGAAAGGCCAAGGGTTGGCAATAGTTTTTCGCTGGTCGTGAAGAGTTGAATCGGACATTATACCGTGTAGAGTTGAATTAGACGTGACACCGTGAAGAGTTGAATCGGACGTTGTACCGAATAGAGTTGAGTTGGACGTGACACCGCGTAGAGAGTTGTTAATTAAGTAAATTAAGTAAAATTTATACATAGCATTGTAAATATATTTCTAAAATCAAATAATAAATATTATCATTATTATAACACTACATATATGACGGAGAAAATGCGAGCGCAGAGGCAAAAAGTATTGAACGTAGAAAGAGTGTTAAAGTTGCTAAGTTGTAAAGTTGTTTAAGTTGTTTTTGTTAAATTGTTTTAAATATACTGTTATTAAGTTTTAATCGCTTCACTTTTATTTTTCACACCTGAATTCCATCTTCCGTTCTACACTTTATAGAACATTTCCTATATAAGTTATGCATTGTAATATTTTTACAGTAATACAAACCTCTACTTATAATTAGATTATAGTTCTTTAGGTACGATTGCGAATACATGAATTTGCATGAGGATCCGCAGTCTACCCATAACGCTGGCAGGATTTTTATTGGATGTACTGTAGCAAGTTTCTTTTCCGTAGTCGGCTGCCAAGCCTGTGTCCAATCGAACTTTTACATCAAAGAGTAACCCTCTGGCTAAACATAATTACTGGAGGCTTAGAGAACTTTCGCCGCGAAACAAACGATTGCGTATCCCAACCGATTTAGGGTAATGCGAAGAGGCAGCCGAGTGAATTGAACTTAGGATATCAAAGCTGGTATGCAAAGTGGTATCATCAGTTCGCTGGATTGTTAAGTTGAGATAAGAAGATGTTGTAGGTGCAGTTAGAGTTTTCGGAATAGGTTTCACTGAGATTTGAAAACAGCTGCTTTGTTGTAACTACTGTGGCGACCTTTCTACAATCGCCACTAGGAGGGAGGTAGCGAACATCTTTCTCGCAAGTGCTCGAGCCGGGTCACGGTTCCTATAATATATACGAGTTCTGACCTGTCCCTTCCTATCCCTGTGTCTAAGGCAGGGGCCTGTTAAATTTGCCAGTAAATTTCATATTCACGACAGTCAGAATGCAAATAACAAAATTCCTCACAAAGACGTTGTCCGCTATTTAGGCATATACATAGATTTCAAACTTAATTACATCAAACACGTAGAGATTCAGCTAGGAAAAGCTCAAAAAGCCTTTATGAGCCATAAGAAATTATTTTATTCAAAGAACCTCGATAATTGCGTAAAACTCCTCTGTTACAAGCTATTCATTCGTCCAATCATCACGTACGGCTGCCCCATCTGGTTCAACATCTGCCCTGGGACCATGGAGAAGATTCGAGTCTTCGAAAGAAAATGCATTCGCGCCTGCCTCAACCGATACCGATCTCCGGAAACGAACTTCAAAAAACGAATCAGCAACTACAAGCTATATGAAGAAGCAAAAATCATCAGAATAGACCTTTTCGCGTTGAAATTAATAAGAAACCATTGGGCTAACATTAACACAATATTATCAAATAGCCACATATACTGCTCAACATATCCAAACCCATTGTATTTCGCAAGAACCATGCAAACCGGTTACACTCCGCCAGAGTCATTCATTTACCTAGACAGCGAAGGGTATATTCAAAATTCCAGGAATATCCCACTAATATACCAGGTCTTTAGGAAAACCACCGATAAATCTATTACATACAAAAAAGACAGACTTTCAAGACCCATCCATGCGATTTAACTTTAAATTATCTAGCACAGACTTAAAGGATAATCATAGAAATAACATAAAAAAATATTGGTGGCTATAATTTAAATTGCAAAAAGGATTTTTATTGCTTACGGAAATTCCTCGGTAGTATAGTGGTCAGTATCCCACCGGGGAGGATTTATTATTTTATCATTGTATATAATTTTTCTTTTTACTTCTGTATATTACCTACCGCATGCAACTAGCAGAATAACATTTCAAATTTCCCTTATCTTCCCTGTAACCCAACACCTATTGTACAGTTTTTTTTCTTGCCATTTTCTGTATATAATCTATAATCAATGTATAAACAATTAAGTTTAGTTTAAGTTATATATAATGTAGCATTAAGTGCCTTGTACATGTTATACCCTTGTTCAGATTGTGCGTGCTCTATGCAGGAGCCTTTGATCTTATTTTGCTGTATCTCCTTTGTTACCCTTTGTACGTTTTGGTTTATTGCACTTGTATATATTTATTTATTTGTTTGGCAATAAACGTATGTTACAAAAAAAAAGGCAGGGGCCTGTTGGGTAAGCCTTACTGATGAGTCCACTAGCAGGTCCCGGACGAAACATCCATTCATTTTCCTTCTCTCTCTCACTCTCCACAACAGCCACACTACGCTTAGCTCAAGTCTGGAGAAGTTAATCTACCTTCAAGTAAAATAATATTTTATATAGGTAATTGACTTTTACTAAACAATATGTATATATTTTCATAAATGCAAAACAGTTCTGCTGTTTATATGGTCTACTGCTATATTGTAAAAAAGTTGACTGATCTGTGTGTTAAGTTATAGTTAGTATTGAAATGAAACATCGTAGTGATAATTACAGAATAACAGTCGCTCTAGAACTTCTGAATATATATTACATTTCATTTATATCTCAACCAGCGGTTGATTAACAATATAATGTTCCCATTTTCTGCACCTTTAACAATTCCTGCCTCTATACAAATGCTGAATTAGGATTCGAGAGCTACTAATAGAAAATACAATCGAAGATCGTGTATTAAATATACAAATCTCGTTTACAGCAACAATTTAAATGATGCGGTATGTCCATTAACATCAAAGATTTAGTACATGGTCTTGGTGAAACATAGGGCAGAAGAGAGAGGAGAGAAATACAAGCTGCTCATAAAGCTAGAGGACGTGTACAGTAGAGACACTTGTGGATAATTAAAAATGTATTAACTCCTTGCTGACAAGCGCAGACAAATAGGAGGACGCCTCTGTGAGAAACAACCCTTCACAGAGGAGATAGATGGAAATCCTGTAAAATTTCAGGAACGGATACTTTCACAGCGTCAGCAGGTGGCCGTCTCGTACAAATAGTATTGTAAATGGTTTATGGAACGTGTAAAATATGAGTGAAAGGAATAGTTATTCTAAAGAATGTGTTGGTCCGCGTGTTTCTAGGACAATTTAGTGCTTTTAGAGTGGCATTAAGTTTTTCTTTGTTTTCTAAGTCCCATTTTTTTGTTCTTCTTGCTATATATGTATATACCTTTTCTGTGTCCGAATCCGTTTCAGTTATGCGATGTAATGTATTTCTCTAATTTTGCTAATTAAATATTACTTTATAATAATTACTCAAATATTGCTTTGCTAAGTCTAACCAAGTCAGACTAGTGTTATGAACCCACAGGATGTGTGAGCATCGTGTAAATGTGTTTTACGCAGTGTTAATATGGGATACCTGAAAATTAAATTGAGATGGATCAGGTGATGTATGATGAAGAACCTAGGCAATAAAGTCATTATGCCAGTCGACCTTTGGTCATGCTGGCAAAGTCAACGGGGAAAAAAAGTTGTACCGACATAATTTATGAGGAAGTTACGTCGGTTAGCCTTATGAGTTTATTGCAACTAGGTACGTGCCTAGACCTAGTTTCCTTAGCTTACGACTAGTTGTGGAGTTTCGCGGGCATATTTTTGAATTTATGATTGGTGCCGCTTGTCGGCACCGGACAGTATACGCTGATTGGAGTCTTGATTTTTTAACTCTAACCAATTGGTGTATCGTCTTGAGGTATGGAAGAGTAACCAGTCGAACTCCTCCATATAAAAACCGAGACACTTCGGCTCTGCCGAAAGTCAATCAATCTTCACGTCAACTATCTATACGCATATTGTATGTCAACATTCGAACGTATCTAAATTCATCAGTCGGTGTTACTCTACGCGTCAATCACAACATCAACATTCGGACGTGTCTATCCATAGCACATCATTCAGTGCATCATAGTCTTCGCAAAACGTACAACATTCGGTGCGGTCACAACTCGGCGACGCGCGTAACTCACTACCCTTGAATCAGTTGCCCAATATTAATTTAGCGGGCGATAAGGCGCAATCCTTCACACGAACATTCATTCATTCTTTTTTGTCTGGTGCATTCGAGCCAGACAATTACGCACAAATATTACCAAATCGACGTCTTTTAAGAATTCTTTAAAGTGCGTCACAAACATATACATTATTCGGACATCATACTTTTGTAGAGAATTGTGACGTAGTTGAATTTTTTCATAAAGAATCGTGATATAGGTGAATTTTTTCGTAAAGAATCGTGATTTGTGTGAGATTTTTCGAAGAGAATCATAATATGCGTGAATGTTTTCATAAACAATCGTGAAGAGTACCAAGTTTTTCGTAGAGAATTGTAACGTGCGTGAATTTTTTGACGATATTAGTCTCGTATGAATTTCCTGCAGATGTATATGTTCCGTCCTACGGAACAACAGCGGGAAGTTTTCTTTGGCATATTTACGACATGAGCGTGCCGGTAATGCTATTTTTGAGGACGAACAAACCGTCGCGTATGTCTGCTTAACTTCAAACCCTCTTAACGTCCACAGAGGGACAACAGTCTTAATTTCGAGTCAACCGTGTCTCCTCAATAGCCAAGCCCGTGTCGTAAATAAGGAATTTTCAATAGACCTGGCGCTCAGCCGGTACCCACATGCGAGAGGTACATGGGCCCGGAAGAAATTTCCCCTTCGTCGCCAAAAATCGGGAAACCTTCCCGCTCCGAGTGGCTCACCCCACCCCCGTTCTCGAAACGCGTGCTAAGGGCACAAGAACGGGGGTTGGTGGCACTCAAGGCATACGCTGATTGGAGTCTTGACTTTTTGACTTTAACCAATTAGCGTATCGTCTTGAGGTATGGAGGAGTGACCAGTCAAACTCCTCCATATAAAACCGAGTCACTTCGGCGTCGCGAGTAATAATAGTAAAAAATACAGTCCACGTCGTCATACCAAAGTACAACCATCGCAATCCATATCTACGAAATAGATCTTGTTCGTATAGATCTACGCGTCGACATTCGGACGCTTTGTAGCACATCAGTCGGTGCATCAAAACAATCACAACGTACATCATTCGGTACGGTAACAGCCGCGACACACGTAACACCATCAAATTTAATCAGTCGCCTAAAATTAATTTGGCCGGCGACAAGGCGCAATCGAACTTACAATACGCGCCAACAGTATATGCGAACTTTTCCGGTGTTATTTACACTGAATTTGGAAGGTTCCAACCGATATTTCCAGCGTTTGCATGAATGAATTTGCTAGTGCGAGTTTGTGCACTGGAAGAAACATTAATCCTCTCTGCTCGAAAATCTCATAGGGATTGTTTTGATATATCCTTGTGGATTGTTGTCGAGTAGCTAGGTTTAATGATATGATACTACGATTGTGCTTTAAAATGTGTCACGGGATCGTGTGTGAGTTTTGAGTGTGAACGTGCATTTCTGTAGCTGTTCAGAGGTAAGTCGTATTCCGTACGTAGTTACGACTGAGCACCACTGTGCAGTCAGCGACGTTACCTACCGAGTTGCCTCGGTTGCCTGCTCTCAGGCGTAAAATGCTCCGTTCTAAGTAATTTTTTTAACTACTTATAACTATAGGAAAATCAATCCCGGACGAGCCGCCAATTTTATAGGCTAATCAATCCCGGACGAGTCCCCAATTTTATAGGAAATGTTCTATATTAATATAGAACATAAGATGGAATTCAGGTGTGAAAAATAAAGTGAAGCGATTAAAACTTAATAACGATATATTTAAAACAATTTAACAAAACAACTTAAACGACTTTACAACTTAGCAACTTTAACACTCTTTCTACGTTCACAACCAAACCTTTCTTCTACGTTAGCCAAAAGCTTTCTGCCTCGCGCTCGCATTTTCCCCGTCATATATTCTTCCAAACACTCGTTTCCTTTCATTCTAATTGTCAACCTTTCTCACTCTACGCATTCGGTCACGACCACCCAGAATTTCTCAGTCACGCTGTTTTCCAAAGTTCTCATCTTTCACGCCTTAGAAACATTCGAACCCAAACATTCTGCGTTCGCACGACAATCGCCCAACTCAAGTACTCTTCAGACTTTCCCAAACTCGCATCCGCTCGATCGCATTCCTACATAACTGATAAACAAAGCCTTAAACGCAATATCGTTACTCTTGATTTTTATCTTAGAATGTCGCATAGAGTTACCCCTTCAATTCTTGCCTAGATTCGACCAAACACCCTGTATATAACATTTATGGGAACTAATAATTTTATAAACAGAGTTAAACTGATGAAACCTAGATAGGGATTTCCTCTAAACATGCTGTTTTTTTTGCTATAAACATTTTAACGTATACTTTACGGTAAACGTATATCAGGTACATATTCAAGGAACTGAAAATATTAATGCAATTACATAAAATAACAACGAAGAAATAAATTACTTTTAATAATTGAAAGTTTCTCAAATTTTACAGTTTACAGCTTTCTAAGACATGGTATAGTATTACATACACGTAGTATGGAACAGAAAACCAAACCTTATGACGACAATTCTAGCATTAATAAAAGGATATAGCGATATCCAAAATTAGTCAATACTTGAATTTTAGATTGATAAAACATGAAATGACTCTAATCAGGTATTCATACTAATGTACAAAGACATGATTTTCACGGCAATCAGAGTCCAAGATCGTAAATAAAAGCAGTGAGCGTTTAACGCTATAGTACGCTCTACACGATGAGGTTAGTCACGAGGGTAGACTCATAGATAACGATGGGACCAAACCGCTTCGAGTTGCAAGTCAAAATAAACTGTACATAGTAACAGTCTAATTTCCAAAGTAGTACCTTGAATGCGTTGCTGATTGGGAGTTTATCCTCACGGCGGAACTCGTCATGTAGGGCCTATTTAACAAACGTTGCTATGTATGGATTAGGGGATGCACAATATTCCTATAATAAAGAAAGGTTTATCTTACAATCATAAGGGAAACCTATCGCTTACTAATATAATAATATTCACACCACAGACAACTATAAATAATTCCATGTTCCTACAATCCCACTAAAAGATTAACTCATTAAAAATTTTTTTCAAAATCTATAAATATCCGGTAATTCATGAACCAATAAAAATAATACAAATGGGAAATATAATATCTTCCTGAACCATAACCCCTGTTCCTGTAGAAAGATTTCTCTTGCCTCATTTTCAGGAACCATCCTGCAATCAATACAGCGGCCAGTTCCGGTTAGGAACAAGCTACTGCTTGAGTCCACTCCGTTTCATGTCATTTCGCCTTAATCGTACTCCGTCTCAGAGGATCGATGAAACGGATGAACGACATGGAATGCGGCTAAATATCGCGATCCCTCAGGTGTCTTTAATGAAAATCGTTAGAGAAATTGTTAGAAAAATTGTTAGAAAACGACAGCTACTGATTTGATGGTCAATGACAACGTTCGCTGACACCTTGATCTGGATTACAAGTGCAGGCCAAAGAAGAAGGTAGCTATCCCAGCACAGGAGATTCAATTTAACGTAGTTGTTCTAGGCAAAAGTGCTTACACAGGGTGTTAATCTACCTCTGGGTCGAAATGAAATGGGGGGTTCTAGGCGTTGAGATGAGACAAAAATCAAAAGTGACAAAATTTCGTTAAACGATTCATTAATTAGTTATTAACAATTATAGATTGCGCAAAATTAGGCAATCCGCCTTGCACTGCCGTCCGTTTGGCTGGCCACGCACAGGCGAACTCAGGGCCGTATCGATATGTGAGTTACAACGCTTACCTCGTGGGTAATGATTGTTAAGTTCCCTATCTTTGATCATATATTATGGAAGATCTTACTAGTAATTTCAGAAAATCTTGCTATCCTAAACATCCTTGAGTCTGCAGTGTCTTCAGTCACTCTTTCGAGCCGCCACATGATCTGTATCAGGGCTATCGTCAACATAAGATTCCAAATTCTTGCAATGAACTGTAATGGAAATAAAATACTTTAGAAATGTAAAAAATAAAAAAATATGAAATATTTGCGAAATTGAATTTCTAAATTCACTAAATGCACGTTCTAATTATTATGTATCTCTCTACAAACCATAAAAACAGTGTGTTTGTCATAACTTTATTTCATAATGGTTGCCCCATATATGTTTATGTTAAGGAGATAAGAAGATTATGACAGAGTTGTGACGATCGCGACTGCCACGTTGGTTCTATATGATCGGCTACGGTTTCTCCTGCGACGCCACAGTGGTCATTAATGACCGGAGCGCTCCAACTACTTACAATTATAAGAATTGAATAAAAATTGACAATTTTGAACATTACCGCTAATTAGATGATACTTTGAAGTAAAAAGTACCCTATTGAACAATTAAAAATTTTTATTAGAACATCAAAAATAAAAGATTAATTTCTCTGAAATATTTCATCTAGCGGTATACTCTCGTGGCGTCCTAAGCGAAACATGTGATTTTGGCGTGGCAGTCCAAAGGTTATCCCTTTGCGCTCGTGAGGCAATTGTTAGTCACCAAATAACAGTTTCACAAATTTTCAGACTATAGTCAGTTTGTTTATTGGCCAGACTTGGAGGTCAAATTGTCACACGTGTGAATTTTTCACAATTTAATTTCAATCACAATTTAATTAGTTTGTTTATTAATCAGACTGAAATTGTCATACATGTAAATTGTATATTGTAAGCGACATTTAATATAGGCGAGCCTTAGTACTAAATATTTTGCATTTGAAAATTTTCAAAGATAGTATCATCAGACGAGTAACAGTCACCTCTCGTGTGTAAAAAGTTAAGCGAGGGTGAAAGCGTCGGGTGGGATTCGTGCTGGCGGTGCGGCGATCCTGTGCATGGACTGTTGGTAGTGGGTGGCGCTGATATCGTCCGCGGAGTGGGGGGAAGGAATCCAATGGATACACTGTTGGATAGCGAGCGGTGGATATGATGCCAGATTGGGGACCGGGGTTCTCAAGAATACCCCCCACCACTACGTGCACTACTGCAGGAGACCCGCGTGCATGAACTCAGCGTTTCGGACGACTTCGGGAAATCGAGAGAGAAAACAAATGAAAGTCTTTCTCTCTCGCTCTTGAAGCGTTGAAATTCATTCTATGTTGGAAAGCAAGCCAGCGGCACGAGCCGCGCGGGATCTTGACTGCCTATTTTCATTTTTCGACATACAAGGATGTTATCTTGTAATGAAAAAAAATTTCGAAAAAATTTTTGTCGCGGAAAAACACGTTTTAAGACCCCCTGATCACATTTTGATTATTTAAAAATGAACTTTTTTTTTAGTTTCACGCATTTGTTAATACGATTATGCCTAAACGGTTGAATGGATTTTAATGAAATTTTGTATTCCAATTTTATATATTCCTCTCAAGACCTGGTCAAATTTTGAATAAAATTTGTTCAAAAATAATGATGGTTACCCCTTAAAGTTACAGAACTACGTTTCATTTCCTAAATTTAAAAATGTGCTTTATATTTAAGCATAAAATGTGTTTAACATGTAGATTATTAAACGACAGATACTTTGATACTCTAGTTTAATGAAATTTGTGAAAATAAGTATCCACTCTTGGCCAGTATCGTGCATGCTATAGCAGCCTTCGATGGAATAATATATGTTTGACTCGATTTTATGTTTACAAATTAATAACATACAACATGCACGTTACCGCTCGATGGAAACCGCGGGAAGGTGGTGGTTCCTTCCATCAGGAGGGAAATGCAAACAGTTTGGCATGCAATTCTATAATGTTGCGATATTCGTTAGAAAATTAAAAGAAACTATAAATACATCAACTCGTAATAATGCCAATTTCTAGTGTCATAGGTCATTGAAAAAATTCGTTAGGGAATTGAGAATCCGCGTAATTTACGCTCTCCGACCGCTTGTGTTTTGTCTTTGACGATCACGTTGCGCGGCATTTAATGGTTAAATTGTATCAAATTTTATGTCACAGCTGCAAACGAAATTCGTAATCCATTACTAATCGATGACGAATTTCTCAGCAAATTATGTACATTCGATCCACTTTTGGCTTTATCAAACTGCGAAAGAAATATTTCTTTCAGAAATGTTCTCTTTATTGCGCAGAAATTCGGCGGTTTCGACGAAGACGGTTTGCAAAAAGAATGGGCAATGTTACATTTGGACTTTGCACATGACAAGGAGAATTTAGTACATAAGAAGCTCGATAAGTTTTAGAAAACAATCTTGATAACGCGAAACAGTTTAGGCTCTTTTAAATATCCTTCTTTACAAATGTTATTAAATTCAATCAGATGTCTGCCCAATTCGAACGCCGATGCTGAAAGATCGTTTTCCATGCTTCCCGACATAAAGAATAAGAAACGAAACAAACTCGGTTCGGCCACCATTAACGGAATTTGCGTGGTGAAATCGGCATTAAAGGCAAACGGGGATAAAGCTCAGACCATGGAGGTAGATGATACACATCTATCTCTCATGTCATCTGTTATTTTATGTTCTAGTTCTGTCAAGCAACAGAAAAGTAAATTACGGCTATATGCCACCGATGACGGCAGCATCGCGGATCCTCCCCCTTTGTCGGATAATGCGAATTAACAATGTCCAAAATATTATCAATTTCATTTATTTTCAATTCCATTTGATTTTTGGACATCGTTAACGTGTAAATAAGTAATCGATTTTCCTCATATCATTTTTATGCTTTTCATGCTGTATATTCGCTTATTCGCTTATATAAATATAAGCGAAGTACAAATAAATATATATCTTTGGTTATATACATTTAATATGTAACAATTATCTCGAAATTCAAACGCATGTAATATAGTAAATTCCTTTGCTTTGCTTTCTATTCTTTAGAGATGTAAATAATTGGCAGCACGATTTTCCTTAGCATGATGTCTTTTCTTCTACTTTTAAAATTTCTTTTAATTTTTTCACGAATATGGCGACGTTATAGAATTGCATGCCAAATTGCTTGCATTTCCCTTCTGATGGCAAAAACCACCACCTTCCCGCGGTTTCCATCGAGCGGTAACGTGAATGTTGTATGTTATTAATTTGTAAACATAAAATCGAGTCAAACATATATTATTCCATCGAAGGCTGCTATAGCATGCACGATACTGGCCAAGAGTGGATACTTATTTTCACAAATTTAATTAAACTAGAGTATCAAAGTATCTGTCGTTTAATAATCTACATGTTAAACACATTTTATGCTTAAATATAAAGCACATTTTTAAATTTAGGAAATGAAACGTAGTTCTGTAACTTTAAGGGGTAACCATCATTATTTTTGAACAAATTTTATTCAAAATTTGACCAGGTCTTGAGAGGAATATATAAAATTGGAATACAAAATTTCATTAAAATCCATTCAACCGTTTAGGCATAATCGTATTAACAAATGCGTGAAACTAAAAAAAAAGTTCATTTTTAAATAATCAAAATGTGATCAGGGGGTCTTAAAACGTGTTTTTCCGCGACAAAAATTTTTTCGAAATTTTTTTTCATTACAAGATAACATCCTTGTATGTCGAAAAATGAAAATAGGCAGTCAAGATCCCGCGCGGCTCGTGCCGCTGGCTTGCTTTCCAACATAGAATGAATTTCAACGCTTCAAGAGCGAGAGAGAAAGACTTTCATTTGTTTTCTCTCTCGATTTCCCGAAGTCGTCCGAAACGCTGAGCTCATGTACGCGCGTTTCCTGCGGTAGTGTGTGTAGTGGTGGGGGGTGTTCTCGAGAACTCCGGTCCCCAATCTGGCATCAGAGGCGAGCGGTGGTTCAGTGTGCTTTCGTTTGTCCTTGCGGAGTGTTTGAGCCGGTGTGTCGAATGGATGTCCGAAAGTTTCACAACACGCGTTGGTCTTCGTTTTCTCCTAACACGTTTCCGCTCCGCTCGGTCTGCCGTTACGGCAAGTAGACGCACGTTATCATACGTTATCATACGTTGTTGGGTAGTGTGTATGTGGTTACCATACGAGCTGGGATCAGCTAGCGAGGAAGAGAGGTGCTTCCTGCAGTGAGTGAAGTGTCAGGTACCAGCGGATCATGGATACGATGATGCGAGGCTGGATCCTTTGTAGCCTGTTTTTACTGGGATACGTTCAAGGTTTGCGCTCCAGTTTTAGTTCATTGACTCTCATCGGTGGTGGACACGTGTATCGCGCTCTTAACACGCCAAGCGGGTTCTTAAAGGAACTACCATTGTCGTGAGTTGTATTTGATTCAATCCAATGTTGCAGTCTCGTCTTCCTGTCAGTAGTCAGGGACAACGTCGAGTATTGACAACACCAAAGCGTTATTTCTTTCCGTTCGATGTAACGTTCACTGATGTTCATTGTGATAACCCGACAAGAAATTGTTTCCAAACGTTTTTGCATGGCCCCACAACACGTGCTCTCAATTCCTAGTATGGATGCCTACACTTTTCTAAGCGATGCTTCTATACAATGTACACGTTTGACCATGTGCGCTATCTTATTAAGTATTTGGCACGATGTCACTTTACAGAATTCCACTATTTTTCCCGCGCTCAGTTTTCTGTGACTTCCAACAACAGACTGGCTTGCGTGTCGGTTCGGTTCGTTTTTTTCGCGGGAACGGGTCCAGAAATTTTTTAGGATGTACGTGGTCGCATACAAGGTAGGTGTTGTTTGTTAATGCATCGAGGGAAAATATCCTGGCATTTTACGTCACGACGGCATCATCCTTGGCATATTTCATATCCAAATATTATGACACATCTCCTTTGGAAGATATCTACTTTCCTTCCAGAAGCTATTTTTATCAAATCTACAGTCTGCGACTGTTATTTGTTTTGTCACTGTCAGAGTGCTCAGGTGTCGCTTTCTGATTGGGTTTCACTGACAGCAAAAAATAGACACGAAATATAGTGTATTTTGATTCTGTTGAAAAATTACCATTTGCTATGTTATGAGGGTTTATCGATAGATATCTTTTTCGTTTATGAATCTCTGAACAATCGAATGTAAGACAACTTGCCGACTTTCAAATTAATTTTCTGCCACACCTGATTGATTACCTTTTTTGTTTATGATCTCGGAGAAATCTGTTTTCACTTTTATTGGTAAACAATTTCGTCCAAATAGTACGTTAATAGATGCCACCTTTCAACATAGATTCTCCCTTCGAATCTCATAGTGGTTGCTGTATCAAGCTTGTCAATTCTATCGTAATAGGCTGTAAAAGAATTTAATAAAACAGATATTGACGTGGAAACCGCATAAAAAGTCAAAAATTTTTTCCATAATTACCGCGACACGTTTCAGTGTTCCCTTGTACGCTATCAACGGTCAAGCTTCTCAATCGAGACGATCGGAAAGGGAATTAATTTAGTGTTTTTAACAGGGTTTTATTTAGTGTTTTTCCAGCTCTTCCACTTTGTCGGCTAGAAACGGGCATAGAAAACGAGTTCTTTTCATTGTGACAACTTTGAGCAGAGCAGAAAAACGTTCTGAAATAATCATGAAAACAGCTTGTTTCGCTACCTACCACGATACCTGACGCGGTTTGTTCTTAACGATTGCTTTAATTATTCAAAGCCTTCCTTTCTATCTAATACTCCTGACCCTTCCCCTTGTAGGCGTTCTTTGACGCGGCATCGAAAAGATAGCGCGGCACCGAAAGGAAATGCGGCGACTCCTTGAAATTGCGTTCGCGGGTAACCCGAAATGCCGAAAGAAAGGAATCGGCAATTGTGATTCGAGATCTTCCTTTCTCGATGCCGTGGCGGGTGGAGAAGATTGAAGGCAGTCTTGATTTGTCGACGTAGGGGAACAGTCGTGGCCGTTTAGGAATAAAATAATTTTATGTTCTTGTACTTTTATTTCATTATTTCCCGAGTTTCCTCCCTACACCCTTTCAAATACCTTTGTATTTAACTATATGGTCGGAAGGCCTTAGGCACGTCAAAGCCTTGTGCATATTTTTTCTTATGATTGTTTTCCTTTCTTCGAGTTTTTCCATTCACCTGGGATCACGTGCTAATCGAAACAGCGCTCGGGGGATCGTGCATTTCGAATTCCAGCTCCAGAACGACCCTCCTTAAACGGTACGGTGTGTATTTAAGTCGTGAGGTAACTGTTACCTATGACGGCGATACAGGAGTGTCTCGAAGTAGGAATGCATTCGTACCGTGTTACAGTACTTGGCTATTGAGACGGAAGGTGTTTAAGAAATCTTTTTACCTGTTATAACAAAGAATTGTTAAGTAATTAAGGAAAAAAAGGGAAATTTCATATCTGCTTCACTTATTTTTACTAAACTATTAAATTGTTACTAATATTTATTTTGTTTGGAGTCTACATAAATGAATATTTGTGTTCGGATTCCCAGACTCCAAACAGCTCGGAAAGAGGAAGAGGTTAAGTAAATTACACAATATTTATTTTCGCCGCTCGTGCAACGAGCGGCCGTATATTGTTACAAATAGAGAGAGTGAGACACTAAAACGCCTCGGCTATCGGGGCTCGCCGCTCGGCTCCGTCTCTTCTCCCGGCGGCATCCGCGATGATCCTGGAACAAAATCGCTCGCTATAGCTCTGACGTCACGGGCTCCGTGGACGATCAGCTGGCCGAATTACGTCACGCACGATTGCCGTCGGCTCGTGGTGACAACTGCCTTTTGCCTGCGCGGCAAAGTGGACTGTATTTTCTAGACCAGAGCGACAAACCAAAAAGGAGTCTACTCTACGTCTCAGATGACACCGAAATCGGCCCCAAAATGGTGGAGATTGTAAGTCTCCTCTCTTGGTGCACACGATTCGGCCTTGGACTCCCTCACCTACACAACCACAGTGGGTGCTGATCCTGCAGTCCGCTTGGATCCTCTCCTGTCTTTGTAAACGGTCTCACGGGAGAGCACGGCTAGTCCAGCGGCAGATGAGGGCGGCGAAAGTGGTAGGTTACTGACGCTGTGAATCAGTGAGCAGCCAAGAACTATGTTCTCCTGTCTTGTACCTGATTCACAGAGCACCCTTCCCTGCAATTGACGATCGGGCCGAGAAGCAGGACGCAAATGCCTGGTTGGAAAACCCTAAAGTCGCTTCAAATGACAGTGGAGTGCGAAGGGAGTCGACCCACGTTGGCCACGTGGAGACGCCGGTTACTCGCGTTACTCTTCTTCAGTAGGATACTTCTCGTTATGCGGCACGACTTTGATCGCCGAAGTCGTTCGCTCAAGGTCCTGTAATGCACTGTGTCGTTCGTCGGCTTCCCCCGACGAACGCGCATTTTCGTTAATTTCAGCGCCGATAAGAGGCGCTGACGAGTCTCATATCCTTTTCTCTTTCCCTTTCCTGTTTCTCTCTGTCTTTCTATCTAGCCGCGGCACGTGCGACCTAGCCCATCACCTATTTTGTTTTCCAATGACTCACGCACCGGACGGTGCGTGGCAAGAACATTGAAAAACAGGCGAGCCTAGGTCGTCTTCGTCAACGGTTTTCTGCGATGCCTACCGATGCACGGTGACATCGCAAACGGGAACAACCGACAAAAACTGACGGCCATTTTCGCGGTGCTCAACCGTTCCGTTTTTAAACAATAATAGTTGATAGTTATTTAAAAAAATGCATTTCGGAAAGAGGTTCGGGCGATATCGCACATAGCGACGCCCCTGGATTCGCGACCTCTAATTCTATCGTTATTAAAAATAACAATAATCGGGTAACTTCAACCGGCGGATTTCGGTAAACATCGCCTTGGCCTTGTCTGCCAGCGCGAGGGCATTGAACCACAAGGTCCAAAAAAGATGTTTGTCGAGACTCTAACGCCTGTTATTCGATTAATTTAAATCAAAAATAACGAATCGAGAAAGGGCGTTTCGCATGAGAGTGAGAGAGAAAGAAGCTTCGTCCGTGAGGTATTAAATACCGTGCGCTCACGGACGAAAAGCGATTCCGTAATCAAACTTCGAGTCGTGCATTGCGTGGAGGCGTCGCGAAAAGCCGAAATCGAAATTAAACGGAAAGTTCACGGAGTGAAGTTTGTTCGGTCGAAAGGTACGTGTCGTTTACGATTATCGTGATCTCGTGAATCGGCCGAAAAAGCGGAAGAATTGATAATTAAACGCAGTTGGCGTTTAATCAAGAGATTCGTGCGTTTCGCGTTCCGCAGCTCCGTGACATCGGTGGACACCCATAAAGTTCTTATGGGCCACTGACACAAGCACCTGAATTCCTCTGGAAAAGAGGAAAAACGAGTCGATGATCTCCGTTTTCGGAGCTCGACCAAGGCTGTAATAATCACCTATTCTGTCCCGTGCATCTCTGCTGTCCTTATTCGTGAAACATTAGGGGATGCACGCCCACAGAATAGTGTACGCCTTGCTTAAAATCCTGCCCACCACCCGCAGGTGTATTCTAGTGGAGGACACTTCTCCTGTTCCCGTGCATTATGTGACGATGGAATTCACGCACGGGGGTCTTGAAAAAGTCACAGAATACGCTCGGTCTGTGGATCGAAGCAACGGTCGTTCCTTTATAGCTGCAAGGGCTATGATGCAATAGCTACGCCTGTCGCAGTGTAGGCCCGGCGGTGCATGCACCAGTAATGTAGAAACAATGCACAGAGGCCCCAGCGGCTATGTGATTGCTACACTGGAGGCACTCTGCAGTTTCTGCAGGTCCATGCGGCCAGCCAAAATGGGACTACGCATTGCGTGTGTTCTTACAACACACACGCAAGGGGAACGGACGGAAGAAGACGTTGTGTGTATTGCGACGGAATCGTCTATTTCATAGGCGAGTCGAATACATACATAAGAGAGTAGATCCTCGGTGTTTACCGAGACGTGGTCAAAACACACAGACACGTCGGGTCTATATGTGTTGAAGCATCGTGACGCTCCACACTTAATCTCTTAACAGGATTACCTACCGTCGCAAAAAACTCGTCGCGACACGGCTGAACGCCGTGCAATAAGCCGACGAATCGGACGTGAAAATAACAAACATTTATATGTAAAACTAATACAGTCCACTATTGTTTCCAGGTGAGGATCCTGACCTACCCGACCAGCCGGACCATTGTGTGCCCCCCCAAGGCCAGACTAATACATCGGGCGACGAGCAAATTAATACTATAAAAGTTTAATTTGTACTCAAAAATAAACGGTGTTCCGGGCTGGAACACCAATATAAATAAATTTCAGAGTTGATTTTTCTTATCTATTATCGATACCCTCTACCTCTCCCGGCTAATCGAAGATTAGGGAAACTATTTAATTAATATAGAAATTTCCTTAGTCAGATTTCGAACAATAAACATTCTTGGTATTTGATGTTCCGTTAAATTACATTTCATAACTGCTTTTATTAGTGTTACAATTAATTAATTATTTTTATTGAAAGGTTATATCATAAGGAATAAAGGAGCAGTAATGTTAAAGATGACCGTATTCCGGTTTCAGCTTTGTGTTTATAAAACAGCAGCGGTAATATGTCTGTTATCTTTCCTGCATTAAATACGTTTTTACATTTTCTGCTGGATCCATTAGTTATGTATGTATTTGGAGCATAATTGACGTGGCTTCAAAAACAAACGTTATTTGGAAAAAATTTTGTGGCTACAAGTTGCTTTCTAATAAAACAAGCATAATTAAAGCCAGAGAATTCATTTCTTCGACGTGCAAAGCCGGAATACTGTTAGTACTCGAAGATCCTTCCCGATGAGGGAACATTTTGAGAGGAAAATTTTTTGGAAGTATGAAATGTAGAAAAGTAAAATGTACTGAACTTTCTTTGTTGTTTTGATTTGTTTCAGGTAGGACTAGCGGACGAAGAAAAAATGTTGGCATGATCTGAAGGACGGGAAAGCTGTTCACAATTTGGAAATTTAGGTCGCACAGAATTCTTGCGAGGGTCGTTGAAATTTGCTGGGATTCTCAGAAACAAGTGGAGTTGGTAGCAAAACGGAGTGGCTTACTTTAATAGAATATAACGTTCGAAACGATCGTGATTGTGTTTGTAAGGAACTCAACCTAGCAACAGTACCGAGGTGGAGTTTTACGTACTTTGGGCGTGAAGCCGCCTCGTTTAGTAGTCACTGTGATTCGTTGTAATATACTAGCCTTTCTTGAATCCATGGTGCTGTTTCTGCTTTTTGGTTCTTGTGTTTTTTTTCGATTCTTTATACATAATTTAAGAAGCATCAAATGTCAGCAGTTATAAAAATGATTTTCTATAATATCTTACTCAATTGTAGTTTTACAATTTATCTTAGGCGGTGTATTATTTCTTCGATTTTTCGTTGATCTCTTACGTTTCATAGAATCTATGCGATTGAATGCTTTTGAACGGTTCTAAGCATTCAATATTGTAAAAATCCTGATACTCTTGTAATTACTTAAAGCTGATATCGAATTAAATTTTACAGACTTGTCAATATTATATTTAAACACACATGTTGATGCTCATGATTAATCTTTAATAAACTTTTATTGATTACTTTATTCTATCAACAAACCTTTATTTATTCCTCCTTAGCGTTTATGTTTGATTCATTCCCTATTCCTTATCCAAATTGTTTTATTACCGTAGTACTTAATTTATTATTATTTATTAGTATACTTGATAAAGATATTGAATACAGGTTGCTTTAAGAAATAGGCAGAAGATATTAGAGATCTTAGCAATAAATTTTGGTAGACGATAGTGTCATCGTGTAGAGTCACATCAATATTCTACACAATGTGAAAATCTGCAGATTACTTCATACGCCCAACGAGACAAATTGGTACTATTGGTAAAAATTGGAACACTATTGGTAAAAATTTTCAGATTCAAATGAAACCAAATACGACATAATTTTAATCATATTTATTTTTTAATAAATGCAGTGAGTACAAAATGATTATTGGTAAAATAGTTTAGTGTTCGTATGTGTTGCTAATTCTGAAATAAATGAGTAATCGAAGGAAGATCGAAGAGCACATAACGTGTAAGGATAATAATTTTCCTATGGTTGGTAATAACGTTACGTTAGGATTGTCGACAACTCATTTCGTCAACATTGTCTTCATTGGCACAATCTGACTGACATTGACTTTTTTCATCAATAGAGTCAAATTGTCGACAAATATTTTCATCGACCGTTCGTATTTACCGCAGAGATTCTTATATCCTGTTTATTGAAAAACACGAGTATTTCGTATAGAGATATTTCAGTACGTGTAATATTAAACAGATCTTTACGCATGAATCATTTCACGTATGTTTAAGTACGTATGAATTTAATTATAGGTGGTCTAACACATTTTTATATTAATTTCTGAAGTTATTAGAATATCATTATTAACTTAGAGATTCAGGCTATAGTTTTTCAAGTATCGAAGTTTAAGTATAAAATTGAATTAAAACTTTAATTTTATGAAAAAGAATTATTGAATGAATTCTGTATTGTGATATAAAAAATAAAACACTGTGTTAACATTTTTTGATAATAGTCGAAATCTTCCGTAAATTAATGTAAATATTCTAAAACTTACGCAAATTAAGATAAAAATGTATTAATTCACGGATGGACGTGTCCTTAATAATGATAAATACTGAAGTCCGTGTATATGAAATACAAGTGAATACCTGTGTCCAATACGTGTTCAAAATAATGATCCCTAATTTACTGACAACTCTCAGTTCGTTTATCTCGACATCAAGTTGGTTTAACACGTTGAATGTCATGGGGGTCACCGATGACCGGCGCGCTCGAATTGATAGAAATACATAATTTGGAAAAATGTCAATACTTATCAATTTTTCATTATTACCGTCGTTAATGCAATGGTGCGAAGAAATTAATGCAGTGAAAAATATCTAAAACCAGTTACATTTATTTGTTGTAGGTAATATTTCAACAACGTATGTATTGTATAATAGAAAATTCATCATGGCGCCACGGGCAAACTCTGTAAAACTGGCGTGGCATCCAACGTGTTAATAGATTAAATTAATGTAGATTAATTATTGTAAATTAATCGCTATCATCATTTTCACGATCTCGACAAATTCAGTTATTTATGTAAAAAATCACGAAGAAGATTACAGAAAGTAGCTACTTATATTAAGATTTTCATTACCATTTTATTAGTCAGAATTCTTTCGCAAGTAAGCGGACTATCAGGTACACTGTTGGATGCTAGATTTAAGTAAGGCATATTGCTTAATCGCTGCCAACTGTATTCTTACGTTCATGCTTTTGTTTTTGTCCGCCCGTCGGCACCTTCCTTTGTTTTTGGTTCTTTTTTGTTATGCTGTATCTGTTTGTTTGCACCGATTAAAAACACGAGGCACAAAAACCTGTGTCGTTCTTACCCGTCGAAATCCTGGGCTATAAACGTGATCCGACCTTAAATTTTATCACATACACAAAATTGAAAAGAAACTATAGTCATTTGTTTAATTTCAGACATGATTTTGTAAATACATGTGCATAAATAATATGAAAAAGGGAACGAATGAAACGATGTAATACGAACTGTCGATTAAAACATTTGTTGATAATTTTACTGTTTCGATGAAAACAGTGTTGACGTAAGCCAATATTGGTCAAATCGTATAGATCAAAACGGTGGTGTCGGTAAAATAGATGTCGATGCTTCCAGGGTAACCCTACCGACGGTTACCAGTGTATTTATAACTTTACTGTTTATATAATATACATTTAAGACTTTAAGTATAATAAGGTAATCACTCTTGGTTTTTAAAATTTTAATTTAATATACTTTTAATTGTAGGATTTTTCCACGGAATGACCGTTGGAGATACATTGTATTTTTCCGTAAAATAGCCGTTACAAAGATGACACGGCTCGCCGCCGTGTCGATAGTCAATTGTTTTTGGTAAACTTGTTGCGACCGGCAAATTTAGCGGCAGTCGTTTTCTTGCGTGTATAACAAGAAGAGTCGCGGAAAGCAGTGCCGCTCAGATTCTTATTCTTTTTCCTGCGTGTGTTCAAATAAATTAACTTTCTTGTGTGTTTTTCTTTTAATAAACTGTTAGCTCTCTTTGTTTATGATTCGTGTGTTTTTCCCCTTCACCCTCATATCCTACATAATTATATGAACTTTGCAGTATGAATATTTACAACAGCTGTGGTATGAATTATAAAAATTGGAAATATACCATCCAACTCTTTTTTTAATAAATAATTAGCTAAAAGTTTGATTGATAAGTATAATTACATAAAATAATAAATGAGATGCAGAAATAATTTCGTTCATCTTAAATCATTTTGTCCTATTAGTTAACCGTAGTGTAGACCACATATTATGCGAAACAAGAAGTCGAGGCACGGAGAAGGATTAAATGCTTCTGCATTGGTGAGACAACACAAACGTGACAAGAAAAACACAAACGTTCGCAGAAAATGTTATCCATTATTTTTGGTTCTCTTTGAATGAAAGTTTTACTAATGTATTGGTAACCTTTTTATTAACAGATATGATATAATTTTGATTGTTTGCTAGCTATAAAAAGCGATATTGAACAAAATGTTAATACTCACTAAACTAATAAATGTAACCCAAATTATATCATATTTGTTCTTATTTTAATTTGAAAAATTTCACAAATATGTTATTGAAATTTTTATTAATAAAAATCTAGTAATAACACATAACATTTTTTTGTACAGTTTAAGGTTTCGCTTCTTAGTGAGTAACAAATATTATTTTCAATATCCGTTTAATATCATAATCTTTAATATCGCTGATTGTGCAGTAATTTTTTCATGTTTCTGTTACAATGACACTGTCATCGCTGGATGCTTGTTTCCATTTGCAATTCAAAGAAATGTTTTTTCAGCCTGTTTTGTCACCCGATATTGTAACAGTTAAAACGAACGTGGTTAACACGTTCATATAAAAAATTTGGAACTGAAAAGTGCCAATAGGAGTTAATAGTAAAAATGTATAAAGCAAGGAAATTTTAAAGAAATGGGTGATTTTAACAGAAATAAATCCACGGTATATTATGCTGTAGAGTGTAAGAAGGACCATGTGCAGATATAATTATTTCATTTTATAATTGCTTTTTCTTCCTTGCTCTTTTTTGTTGTGATTTGAATATCACCTTAAATTTTTCTTACATAATGTTTGTAAAATTGAACTGTGCCAGTAACAAACTGTGAGGCATTACGAATCCGAGAATTCATGTTTACTGATATATTCGTTAAATAGTTTCAGCGTAAAAGATGCTTAAAATGATGTTTACTGTGATCAACACACGTGCGTAGTGTATAAATAAACAGAGAACGTAAGTTGTGTATATACCACACTGATCGAAACGTTGTGAGAAATATCAGTTGCAATAAAATGCCATCGACATTTATCTCGCAAGTTCATTGTTTACATCCTATCGTATACATATTTTGGTTTCCGCGAGGACAGTTTGAAATTACTACTTTGTAAGTGAAATATGTAAAAGTAAATTATCTGTAGAAATGAATTTGTTAATTAACATCTTAATAATGAAATTTAGTAATAGAGGAAACCGAAAAATGAAACTGATTTATGTTTACATTAAATATTATTTAGTGAATATTTAAACAAATATTAGATGGACCCATATTGCCTTACAGTTTTTAGCCATTCTTTCCTTCATTCTGTAGCAGTAGAGTTAAATTTTGTGTATTTAACTTGTAATTACTTGCATGGGGTCATCATAATTTCCGTGCTTTTCTATGTGTGAATCATGCCCAGTAATGCCATTTCCTGTTATAAATAGCTTCCAAAACTGCTATCCTGTAGGAGATTCAGTAGTATTTCTGGAACAAAAGTAGAAGGTTGTATCTGTTTATTGGTAATCATTGATCTCATGCATTCTGATTTGTTTTTAATACTGGAATTTTGAAGTAACAAATACAGTTCGCGTTTAAAATCTCTTGGTACTGTTTATTTTGTACAAGAATGATGTATTATGTATTGTATATATAGGATAGTGTATTGCGTTCATTACCAAAGACAATGCCAAATTACTCTTGTTTCTTGATTATTTTTATAAAAGATAGTGATTATGATTTATGAAATTTTATTTAATTTTTTTGTTTAAAAATACTAACAGAAATTCCAGTTATGTTAATAAATATTTAATTTAAAATATAACAGTTGTTATATTTGATAGAAAACTGTATGTTATTTTGTACAAGACCCAATGCAAATAATTATTCAAAAAACCAGGCTGTGAGTAATTAAGAGTTAAAAAAATATAAAGAATCTCTAAGTTTTGCAATTAAATTTGTAAATAAAGTTGAAAAAGTTAAATGAGATTCTTTTTATTTCACAACTTATAACTTTTGTTTCATGTAACACAGTGTTCAAACAATTTAGATAATATATTTTGATGAACCACTCAGTATAAACAGATTATATTGAAATAATTTTTTACACATTTTGGATCGGTATTATGGTTTATTTCACTATAGTATCACATTTGTGTTTTATTAAAGAAGTATACATTAAAACAAGTATTTATTAAAAGTATATATTGTGCAATGTTCATTTCTATGCGATGAAAGCACTACTATCACCATCAGTTTTGTAATTTATATTTGACCCTTTTTGAAACATTTTATGAAATATTTTGGAAGCTGTTAAGTATAGAATAATCATTGAAATCCATAAATTGATTGTTTTGGATTTCTAAAAAGGTTTATTTAGTTTAATGATATCAAACTGGTTTATTACATTTAGAAATGCTAATTTGATTTCCATTAAATTGATGTGTATAAATTACAGACATTATCAGTTAACAAGAATCAGTATGAAATCTGTTTTCTCATGTAATAGAAATTAATGTACTTGTAAATTTCTTATGTCAAGTATAGGAAAAATTAATCATTATGGTTTTATAGAATACACAGTTGAAAGTAAAATTATAGGTTATATTAATTGAATGCATTGTATATGTTTCACTATTGACAGTATTGAAAATCTATGGTCGTTTTCTACATTTTAAGTATGTATTACTTGAAAGAATTGAAACTATAAAACTCATGGTTGCTGTTACTAAATATTAAATAAGGTTCTATGTACAACTTGCACAATTTCACACACATTGAGAGTAGTTATTATATTTCAATGTTTCGTGGAATCATCGGAAACTTTTTTTTTCTATTTTTTTATTGAATATTTTGAAAATAATTATCTTTCAGTGTAGAAATATAAAATAATATATGCTGTAATGTAGAGTGTAATAACAGAAACCATAACCAACAAAACGACAGTAATTCTGTTTCAGACAAAATTCGGTTATATATCGCAAACACATTTCCGTAAGCAAATTACTACTGATTACAGTTAATATATAGAAAATTAATAAACAAATAGCAGAATAACTACACTGTATCCTTACACACTGTAAAATATAACAATATGACAACAGTACAGCTAGATTACACAGCGGGACGGTATCGAACCGCACTCGTTTTTCGATCCACCGCTAGGCGCACCAACCGCTCCGATTTTCTCGAAAGTAATTTTACGTACAGAAACGAATAAATTCAAAGCAAAAGCAACATAGAGCATCGCTTTTCGGTCTGATGCGTACAATTAAAATGTAGTATTTGTACCTTTGTTGTTTCATTTAGATTAAGATTGCCGGGTGGGGTTTACCTGCTCTCAGCAGTCATTATGAAAAATGAACATTCAGTATTATTACGTGCGCAATAATGTATTGTAGGAATAACAATTGAACATCAGTACCTGTTCTTATGAGCGTAATATCTGATACACTCTCCATCGGAGAGTCAGAATATTAGTCTGATTTTTGGAGCTCGGCGGTAGACGGGAGCTCGCTCCTCCTCCGCCTAGGGTCGGACCTGTTTTACAATACCGCAGGACTCGGCCCACGTTAGATACCTCCACAGTAGTTTTCTTTCTTTCTTTTGCTGTTTTACTTATTATTTTATATTCTGACTCTCCTTCTCTCCTAAAGTGCGTGCGGTGAAAGTGTTTTCGCGAGTGACTAGTGGTGCGCGAGTGGTTCTGCCTGGCTACAAGTGGTGGACGTTTGTTACGAGGTAAGAATTTGTCAATTTGCTGCATGAACTGGTGAAGGGTCAGTTTGCCTTGAGCAAACTCCAGGGAAATTTTTGAATTTTTGATTGTCGCGGTCATTTCGTGTCCGCGGGACCGCCGGACCGTCGACGGACCTGCGCGAACGGTCCGAATTGGACCCCTCCTGCCCGCGCGAATTTTTCGCAAGGGCTGGTTGTATTTTTCACCCGTGTCGAGTCAAGATTGCTTAATTGTATACCCAGTTATCGGTGACGCTGGTCGTCACCCTTAGCTGGATCCCGTGACCCGGATCCGGTGCGGCCGGTTGGCCGGTTCGCGCCTTTTTGCTGGCCGCGTGCTGCCGGAAAGTCGCCCGCTGCCGCGGGCTCCGGGAGACTAGGCCAATCCTAATTGGGTAGTAGTTTTTTAATTCGAGTCAAGTTTGTATTTTATTAGTGATCGGGGTACGTTCCCTCTTTACAGGAACGTAACTCGATCCACCGTCCACCCTCGTACCAGCCCGCCTGGTAGAAAAGTGCTCCTGGATTGATCGGGTGATCCGACGGTCCTGGGAGACCCAATTCCGGGAACTTACTCCCGTGTGAATTCTGCGTATTTTCTACCCGTTCGTTTGTCTTTTTTAAGTGGCGGCTTATCCCTGGCAACGGGGACAGCCGGCACTCGCGAGGCGGGAGAAGCAGCTAGCCCCTCACGCGCTAGCTATCACTATTTTTGTACGCATCCTTGTCTATTTATTTATTTATTTACTTTTGTTGCGTTGCCCGGGGTGCTTTAGGTCTAGTCAAAGTTTAACCCTTTCGCTACGGCAGTGCCTTCCGTAGGAGCGTCACCGCTGTACGGGCCCGCGTGCCGCCGAAGTAGCGCCACTGAACGGACCACTGCGCCGCAAAGTATGCATGTTGTACTTAGGTAAAGTGGTGTTCGGACGCATATCTTTCTGTGCAGACTTGCCATTCTCCGGATCGTACGATACTTTAAGTGTTACACAACAACATATTTTAAGGTTTTCCAATTATTATATCAATAAAAATATATTTAAGAATTCTCAATTACACTTTACAATATCAAATTAAAATTTTCAATAATTTAATTCAGAGTGATAAATCTCAAATGATCTGAGATATCTCGCTGCTATCCTTAGCTTACGTCACTATCGAATGTTTGAAGATATCTCGCTGATATCTCCAGCTTATAATACCCCCATTGTCTCTATTATTATTAACTAAGGACCGAACAAAATTACATGCTAATATTTCACTTGTTTTAAACAAATACGAATCAACCAGAGAATGAGACAAATGCCATCGATGTGCATTATGCCTAAAGATAAAAACATCGCAGAGCTCATGGTCAAGTGGTATCGAACTGACGTCGCCTATAGGCGACACTCGTACACACAGGTCGTCGCGCGGATGTCGCCTATAGGCGACACTCGTAGCGAAAGGGTTAAATACGATTTATTTATTTATATACATTTTATTCACTGTGTTATTTGTATTTATTTGTTTATTTATTAAAGTTTTAACCTGACGACCTAGCGGAACTGTTTTATTTCACCATATTTTATCCTATTTATTATTACTGCGCGTCGCCCCCGGCCCCTCGTGTTTATTTTATTGTTTATTTTACTACCGCGGAGAGTTTAAACCTTTTAAACCTATTGTATAGTTAGGATAAGAACGGATTTTATTCTATTTCATTTTAATCAATATATTTATTTATTTAGTTAGTTAATTATTTATTTATTTATATAATTTTAATTCTTGACTACCTGGGTGTATCCCTATTGATACACCCAGCTCTGGTACCTTAAATTGAAAATTAATAGCGAACACTTTGACGCCAGTCCCGGCATGTGTGGAAACACCATGGCGGCAAATACCACCAACGTGGTAATTATCGAGTTCCCGTTTCCGCCAAAGTTTCGATGCCCGTTCTGGTACAATAGCACAGCGGTGCTGAAAAAGGGCGCGGGCGTTTATCAGCGGCATGAGGACCTGGGAAAGCATCTCAGGCTCCACCACCCCGGCGCAGTACGGAAGTTCGTCTGTGCTGAGTGCGGCTTTTCCGACTCCAGTGCGTATGCACTGAAGAAGGTCAAGAAGCATCACGCAGATGGTCACGGAGCCGTCGGGGGGGAAAGTGCCCCTGCTAATCGCCCGACCCCTTCCCCGGGAGTAACCGCCCCCACAAGTTCGGGGCTGGTAGCCGAGACGCGTCTCTCCGTCCCGGTCTACACGACCGAGGCGGAGATCCGTGACACGCTCCTGCCGAGCGATCCTCTCTCCCCAGCCTCTCGGGTTGGCGCAACACGAAAGACCAGCGCCCCACCGACAGCAGTCGCACCAAAGAAGAGGACGGCGGTGTCAAAGCTGACGGCCGCCCCTAAAAAGACGTCCACCTCCACCACCACCAGGAGCATCGCGACCCTGCTGCAACGGGCGCCGCCCAACCCGGCTGCACCACCATCAGCAGCAAAGATGCCGACGCCGGAGAAGTCTCCACCAGGCACGGCGTCGGCCGGCAGTCCACCAGCCACCAGGGGGAGCTCGGCGGGCACCACGAGCCGGCACTCCGCGGGCAGACGGACCCCGCCGTCGGAGCCACGTCGGTCCGGGAAGAAGAGGGGACCAGGGAGCGGGGGCTCCACCACCAGCAACCCCCGCTCCTCCACGTCATCCGGAGGGGCCGCTCCGAAGAGGGCTAAGGAGGGAGCGGCCAAGATGTCCCCGCCACCCGGACCGCAGAAGAGGATAGCCCCGACGAAGAGGGTGACCCCTACCACCATCTACGCGGAGGTCACCGGAGGGATGTCGCCTGTGCTAGCCGAAGCCGCTGCTGTGTCGCGCGCGGCCCGGGCCTTGCCCATCTCGCCCGGTGTCGTGCAAGCGACGGGGGATGTGACGACTACGCCATCCCCCCGGGGGGTACCCGTCACCTGTACTCCCCCCACCACAACAACGGTGACGACGGCAACAACAACAACGCCGTCGTGCAGCGGCTCGGCTGGCCTACTAACAGCCACGACGACGACGACGATGGTCTGCGGCGGGCCAATCCCTACGGCGGCCGTGACCATTAGTAACATCTACGTAGGGGCGGCTATACTAACCGGGAGGTCGCCGGTGGGATTGTCCATCTCCCCACCGGTCGCCCCAAAGAAGAGGAGGAGGGGGACCACACCAGGCCCGTCCCCCACCAAATCACCGGCCGCCGGGGGTGAGGCATCACCACCGGCCGCAGACCGCTCCACCCCAAGGAGAAGGACTCGGGCAACCTCACTTCCGCCGGAGTCCAGGAGCAGAAGAGAGGGGCTGCGCCGAAGAACCATCGTTGGAGCAGCCGGGGTCCCCGCACTCACCAAGGAGGCCCCAGGGGTGGAGCCGAAACCCAAAGGTAGGGCGGCCGCGAGGGTTCACAAATCCCCCTCGTTCAGCCCCCTACCAACCATCAGGGAATCGTCGTCGGAGTCAGACGAGTGCCGAGCTGTAGAGGAATGGAGGACAGCCGAAGCATCGAGAAGGAAGAGCGGCAGGAGGAGGGTTGGGCGGCTGGAGGACACTCCGTCGCCCAGGGTCGTACCTCAGAGGGAGCGGCCGTCGCCAGCACAAGTCGAGAAGGAGGAAAAAAAGACACCGCCGGCGCCAATCCGAGTGGCGCGCCAGGTGGGAGGAGGCGACGGACCTCGGCGGGGGCCCGAAATAATCAAAAACGAATGTATTAGTAGTAAGTTTAGGGTAGTGACAGATCGGGCGACGAGCCCGATCCAATTTTTAATGCCGAGCGGTACCGGTGAGTGTTCAATCAGTGAAGTGGTCAGTCGCCCCGGGCCAAACCGGGGCCGGCAGCAACATAATAAGTGCACCTGTGGAGCGGCGGGGAACAACCCCGCCAGCAATAATAATAGATACGCGGGAAGGAGCCAGAACCCCACGTCCAGGGTATTCTCCCGCGTCGCGGAGTCAAGGGCGGCGTCGACGTCGCGGAGGGGAGGCAATATTGCCGAACCCGAAGCTGTCGATGTAGACGCCCAGCCCGTCGCCACTCGGAGCCCTACCCAGGGAGGGACCGGGTCGCGCCGGGGCGGGCTAGCGGGTCCGCGTTACTCCAGACCGCGTCGAGGTGGTCTGCCCACATCGGTACCCCCACCGCGATCGACTAGCGCCACACGCGTCCCCCGTGGAAGCGATCGTCACGAGGAACTGCCCGGCTCTGTCCGGTCTTTTGGGCCCGCTCAGGGGTCCAGGGCCGCCGCAGATGCCATCAGGGCACAACTCGTGGCGATGGCGGAAGCGGTGGAGACGCCCGAACAACTCGAGGACCTTGCCACTGAGTTGGCAAGGTTCTTCGGTGGCAGGATCGCCGCGGGAGCCGATGAGGCAACATCGACCGCCTCAAACGCGGGACTCGGTCGGCAGAGGGCGGCGGCGAGCAGACGGGACCGTCGTCCCGCTATGAGTCTCCAATCGCGAGAGACCGGAGCCCCGGAAAGTGGAACGGGACGGGTTGAAGAGGCAACTCGCCTCCAGCGCCTGTTCAGGGCGGACCGAAAGCGTGCAGTCCAGGAGGTGCTTCAGAGCCCTGCTGAGCACTGCCAAGTGCCTATGGATGTGGTCCATGGGCACTTTACCAACATCTACGCGCGACGTGTCCCCTCTGGACGGGTGCCTTGGGCTCAGTACGAGGCCCCTATTGAGGGCTGTAATGAGCGCCTGGAGTCCAACATGACCCAGGTCGAAGTAGCCCGACGGCTCGGGAGGATGAAAAAGTCCTCTCCGGGTCCAGACGGCTTCACCTACCTCGACTTGCGACGGAAGGATCCAGGTTGCATCCCTTTAACGGCGACCTTCAACGCCTGCCGCCGTACTGAGCACGCCCCGGAAAACTGGAAGGGGTCGTCCACTATTCTTGTCTACAAGAAGGGCGACCGGGATGACCTCGCGAATTGGAGGCCCATAGCGCTGGGAGACGTAATCCCAAAACTGTTCGCGGCCGTCCTCGCCGACCGAATCTTGCGTTGGGCCGTAGAAAACCAACGGCTCTCCCAGGCCCAAAAGGGCTTCCTGCCGCACGAGGGGTGCCACGAGCACAACTTCGTGTTGCAGGAAATCCTGGAGGACGCGGAAAGGAGCAAACGCGAAGTGGTAGTGGCGTGGTTGGATCTTTCCAACGCATTTGGATCGATCCCCCACTCCATTATCATGGACTCGTTGGTCCGCACCGGCGTACTCCGCTCCCTCCTGAACCTCGTCAGCAACCTGTACACAGGTTGTTGGACGAAGGTAAGGACTTCGAGCGGCTATACGGGGCGGATCAGCATGGAATCCGGAGTCAGGCAGGGGAGCCCACTCTCACCAATATTGTTCGACCTGGCGATCGAGCCGTTGGTCCACATGGCCAGCGTCTCGGGAGTCGGGTACGACGTATTGGGGCAAGAGGTGACAGCCCTGGCCTACGCTGACGACATAGCTGTCGTCACGAAAACTCCGGAGGACATGCAAGGGCTGCTGTGTGCAGCCGAGGAAGTGGCAGCAGCTCTCGGCCTGTCCTTCAACCCGAGTAAGTGTGCAACCCTGCACATTACAAAGGTTGGAGGAGTGGCCGAGACTCAGTTCACCCTCGGAGGAGTACTCGTTCCCCCCTTGAAGCGAGGTGAGTCATATGACCACCTCGGGGTCGCGACGGGAGTTCGCGTCGACCCGACCCCACTTCCAACCATCGAAGGCCTGCTTCGGGATTTGCACAGGCTAGACACCTCTCTGTTGTCTACGTGGCAGAAGGTCGAGACGGTAGCAAGTTTGCTGCTGCTGCGGCTCGACCTTTTGCTGCGGGGCGCCAGAGTGAGGAAGGCACCCCTTAAAGAAGCCGACCGTATCCTAAAGCGAACGGTCAAGGCTTGGCTGTGCCTGCCTCAACGTGCCAGTGCGGAGGTAGTCTACATCCCCCCCTCTAAGGGTGGTTGTGGGCTGCTTCCCCTGGAAGATCTCGCCGACGTGATGACGATCGGACACGCATTCAGAATGCTGAATGCGGAGGACGACGTCGTCGCGTCAATAGCGAGATCAGCGTTGCTCGTGACCGTTCGCCAGAAGATCGGTCGTGCCCCGGACAACCGGGACCTTGCGGAGTACCTGTCGGGCTCTTTGGCCGGGGACTTCGCAAGGCCTTCCACAGGTCGCACCTCGTTCTGGGCGCAGGTGAGGGCTGCCTGTGCAAGGACCGGAGCGCGCATTGGTGTCAATTGGAGGTGGGATGAGGGTCGACGCGAGCTCTCTGTCGAGCTACGACCCCCACACGGACGCTCTGTCCTCGTGCCACCCGCTGCTAAAGGGCATATTATTCGGCGGTTGAGGTCCGCAGTAATGGATCACAACCTGGTATCGCTTCTCAAGAAGCGTGACCAAGGGAAGGTGTTCGATGCCACCTCCCGGCATGGAGTGAGTAACCACTTCATGCGTACGGGAGGATTTATCCGATTCGCCGACTGGCGGTTCGTCCATCGAGCTCGACTCGACGTGCTCCCCTTAACTGGGGCGCGTCGGTGGGGTGAGATGGGTCGCCGCTGTCGACGTTGTGGATATGAGGCGGAGACCCTTCCTCATGTGCTTCAACACTGCGGACGTCACTCGGCGGCCCGGCAGCTGCGGCACGTCAACATCACCCGTAGGATCGCGAAAGCGATCCGGCTTCCGGGGGAGATCCGGATAAACATGCCAGTTCCGCGTGCTGACGACAGTACAGCGACTCTGCGTCCCGACATTGTCGTGGCGCACGAGCCGTCAAGCACCGTCGCGCTGGTGGACGTAGTCGTGCCGTTCGAGACCACCTTCGGCGCAATCGCCACTGCTAGGGAGCGTATCAGCCTGGCAGAGCTGGGCATAGGGGGTGTGCGCCCGAAGCGCTCCATAACCGGCGGTCTCATTCTTGTGATCGCCGGAAATACAGGGTGGCCAAGGCTACTAGCCTGGCCCAGAAGATGGCCGAGGCCCTGTCTGGCACGGGGGTGCGTGTGTCCAGGCCCGTAAAGCTGGTTGAGCTTCGGATTAGGGGCCTGGACGAATCCGTCGGCATGGCCGAGGTGGCGGCTTCCCTCGCGGCGGCTGGCGGCTGCGAGGCGGCCCGTGTCAAGGTGGAGGCTATCCGTAACTCCCGCCGGGGGATGGGCTCAGCATGGGTGCAGTGCCCCGCTGAAGCCGCCATCAGAATTGCGAAGGCGAGCAGGATCCGGGTCGGCTGGTGCTCGGCCCGGATAGATCCCCTCGAGAAGCGCCCGCTGCGCGGTTTCCGTTGCCTCGAGGTCGGACACGCGAGGCAGCAGTGTTCGGCGGCGGTTGACAGAGGTGCCTGCTGCTACCGCTGTGGTGAGGGAGGTCACAGGGCAAGCGAGTGCTCGCGCCCGCTGAAGTGCCCCCGCTTACGAAATGCAGCGACCTTGGGCGTTCAGCATCCCTCCGGCTGGGCGGCAAGGCTTGCGCCCAGAAGCCGAGCGGCGGTCGCCAGCGGAGGCCACAGGCGGCGGGGACTGCGGCTTCGGTAGAAGTTCCTGTGATGGTGGGGCCTGCGCAGTGCGCACCTGCGGCCCCAGTCCCGGAGGAGGTCATGGCCACCGATTGAGTTCAGTGCCTGCCTCCTCCAGACAAACGCGAACCACTCGCGCCCTGCACAAGACCTGCTGATGCAGGCTATGCGCAAGTGGAGCGTTGCAGTGGCGGTGATCGCGGAGCCGTACGCTGTCCCGGACCACCCGTCGTGGACGGGGGACAGGCGTGGTTCGGTCGCGATCACCTGGAGCCACGTTCCGGGCTCGCCGTCGGTCGCCGTTGTTGAGATCGGCGACGGCAACGTTGCCGTTGAGTGGGGCGACCTCGTGGTGGTGCGTTGTTATGTCTCCCCGAGCTGCGGCCTCGGGGGGTTTGACGCCCACCTGGGTAGGATCAGTCAATGTTTAGCTCGATTCCTGTCTCGTCCCGTGCTTGTGATGGGGGATTTCAACGCCCACGCTTGTGCGTGGGGCTCCCCCAGCACGGACGCACGGGGTCGCGGCCTGTTAGATTGGGCGGCGAGTCACGACCTTCGGCTCGTGAACCGCGGAGCGGCGGCAACGTGTGTGCGGTGGCAGGGGTCATCCATAGTGGATGTCACGTTTTGCTCCCCTGCTGCCGTGCGCCGCGTCGATCGTTGGCGGGTGGCGGAGGGCGTTGAAACCCTCTCCGACCACCTCTACATCTTTATGGATGTGGTGGCCGACGGTGGCCTTAATCGTGCCCTGCGGCGGCCTGACCCTGTGGGGAAGTCGGCTCCGCGATGGTCGCTCACGCGCCTGAACGACGACATGATGCGAGCTGCTGCTCATGTCGTTGCGTGGGGCGACCACCGATTTTCCCATATGGGCGGTGCTGATGGTGCGGCGCGGTGGCTTCGGGGCGTGCTCACTAACATCTGTGACGCCTCGATGCCCCGGGCCGGGCGTTCGCGCGGGCGGGCTGTGTACTGGTGGTCGGAGGGGATAGCGCAATTGCGTGACTCCTGCGTCCGCGCTAGGCGCCGGTACACCAGGGCCCGCCGCCGTGGTCGTCGCGGGGACGACAGGGTTGAGGAGGCGTACCGGGGATACCGAGATGCGCGGTCGCGGCTGCGAGCTGCTATTGCGGCTGCGAAGGCCGCCGCGTGGAGTGAGCTCCTCGGGACGATCGACCGGGACCCATGGGGCCGCCCGTACCGAATGGTGCTGGGCAAGCTCCGCCCCTGGGTCCCGCCGCTGACGGAGTCCCTTGACCCCCGTCTGCTCGAGACCGTGGTGGACACACTATTCCCCACGGTCGCGGTGGACAGCCGCTTGGAATCAGCGGTGTCGGATGACCCGACCATCTGGTCCTCCGACATGGGGGTCACTCGCGAGGAGCTGGCTCGCGCGATGAAGCGCACGGGGGCGCGCAATACCGCCCCTGGCCCGGATGGTATCCCCGGGCGCGTGTTGGTGGCGGCCCTCGGTTCTCTGGGTGACGCCTTCAGTGACATCCTGAGCGGGTGCCTGGAGACCGGGGTGTTTCCGCCATCATGGAGGCGCGGCCGACTGGTCCTCCTTAAAAAGGAGCGCAGGCCCGCGGAGTCTCCCTCGGCATACCGGCCGATATGTCTTCTGGACGAGGCGGGGAAGCTATTCGAGCGCGTCATTGCGTTCCGCCTCGTCGCCCACCTGTCTGGGGTAGGGCCCGATATATCGAACTGCCAGTTCGGATTCCGGGAGGGACGGTCCACCGTGGACGCAATTTCACGGGTCCGTTCCCTCTCGGAGGCAGTGGTTTCGCAGGGTGGGGTGGCGTTGGCGGTGTCTCTCGACATCGTCAACGCTTTTAACTCCCTGCCCTGGCGGACAATTAGGGCTGCACTGTTTCACCACCGGGTGCCGCCCTACCTACGGAGGATCATCGGGTCCTACCTGTCATCAAGATGGGTGGAGTATTCCGGCCGGGATGCACATTTCATCGAGAGGGAGACTCTGTGCGGGGTCCCGCAGGGATCGGTGTTGGGCCCCTTGCTGTGGGACCTTGCATACGACAAGGTGTTGCGGGCTGCGCTCCCCCCCGGGGTCACCATCACGTGTTACGCTGATGACACGTTGGTGCTGGCCACGGGGGAGGACTATGAGAGGACGCTGCGCCTCTGTGAGTGCGGGGTGGCATGCGTCGTCGCGGAGATCAGGGGACTGGGGCTGCGGGTTGCCCCCGAGAAAACCGAGTGTGTGTGGTTCTACGACACCGCTCGGCGGGGGAGCCGCCCCAGTCCTGGCTGCGTGTAGGTGAGTCGAGCGTCGAGGTGGGCCGTACCATGAAGTACTTGGGGCTCACCATCGACAGCCAGTGGCGTTTCGAGGACCATTTTGCTGGTCTGGCCCCCCGGGTGGAGAGAGCCGCGGCCGCGTTGGGCCGGCTCCTCCCGAATCTGGGGGGTCCCCAGGATGGGGTTCGCCGCCTGTATGCGGGAGTCGTGCGTTCCATGGTGCTGTACGGGGCACCAATTTGGGCGCGCGACATGATGGCCAGCCGGCGCAGCCGTGCTTTGCTGCGTCGGCTAGAAAGACCGATGGCCATCAGGATCGTGCGGGGTTACCGCACGGTCTCATACAGGGCGGCGATGATGCTGGCGGGTCTCCTTCCATTGGAGATCCTGGCGGAGGAGGCGGCGACGATGTACGTCCTTGCCGTTCGCCTCCGCCAGTCGGGTGGGGACCCGTTAGCACAGGAAGCGGACCTGGCTTCCTGGAGACGCCACGCGCGGCGGCACGCTGAGTCGGAGTGGCAACGACAGTTGTCGGAGCCGTCTGACTCTGGCCGGCGTGTTGCCGGCGCCGTCCTGCCCATCCTGCGCTCATGGATGGGTAGGGCGTGGGGTAGGCTCACCTACAGGGTGACGCAGATGCTCGCCGGACATGGATGCTTCGGCGAGTATCTGCGACGTATCGGCCGAGAGCCGACGACGCAGTGCCACCACTGCGGTGAGGAGGTAGACACGGCGCAACACACTCTGGAGGAGTGTCCCGCGTGGTCCCGGGAGCGCCGTGTCCTCCGAAGAGTTATTGGAGGCGATCTCTCGCTGCCAGCGGTCGTGTCATCGATGCTGGACAGCGAGGGAGCCTGGAAGGCGGTGGTCTCCTTCTGCGAGCAAGTAATGCTCCAGAAGGAGACCGCCGAGAGGGTTCGCGAGAGGGCGCGACCCTCATCAGGGAGAGGTGGCGGCAGTAGGCGACGTGGGCGCCGTCGTGTCGCCACCTGAGTGGTGAAGTTGTAGCGTTGCGGGGTAGGAATTTTCTGCCCACATCTCCCCCATTGCAACGCTACAGGGAGAAGCTGCTGAGTCGGGTGGGGGCCCGATTCGGCATTGCACAGCTTCTCCCCAGGCGGAATGGCGTCGTGTTGTGGCTGCACGGCGTCATAGATACCTAATGGTCTTAGGCAATACCGGGGGTCACGTTGACCCCCCGAGATCGGGCCTCTGTTGAGGCGTGGCGTGGGGGGAGTACTGGATGTGTTCTTCCAGAGTTCCCGGTGCTCCCCCAACACGCAGAGGCAGGCCACCGTGGAGGTTTTAGCGGGTAGAAATCCCGCATAACCTCGCCATCCCCCCCAGGGTGGTGGGGTATCTTTCGAAGATTTCCTCCACGTAAAAAAAAAAAAAAAAAAAAAAAAGGTTATGGTTAGGTTTGTGTTAGGTTTTTTTTTTGCGAGAGGAGGGGAAAATCCCTTCGGATTTCCCCGGGGAACCGCTCCCGGGGGGTATGTGGTGTGATCTTATTCCACTAAAAACCCCTCCTCATGTCATTGTTAAAATCCGGCAAGTCTCATCTATTGTGCCGGAAACGCCCTGACGACATGCCTTCAGCACAATAGAGGACGAAGCCCTGTCCTTAATCCTAACTTAATTCGGTCTACCCTTAAAATACTATATCACACTTTTCCTAAACGAAAGGGATCAACTCATTAGCGATCCACTCATTCATTCCTCTTGCTATAAAGTCGCTTTTTGATAAAATTTTCTTCTTCGATTTTGTCACTTATTATATTGTTGATAAATTGTATCACGTCCTGTCTACTCTCCTCACAGCTCAATATCCGCATAATATTTTCCACGTTTATCGGACCATATTTTTTCCTGAGCTCTTCTCTCTCCGCATTCCACTTACTACACATACAGACAGCGTGCTCCGGGTCATCCTTAGGCTCACTGCAGAAGCTACAGCTAGGCGCGTCCTTCCTCTTGATCCTGTGCAGGTAGCTACCAAAAGCCCCATGTCCTGTAAGGAACTGGGTCAGCCTATATTCAGTGATATTGGGGCCCCACACCATCCAATCCCGGATATTAGGGATCAAGAACCGAGTCCAACTACCGTTTGGTGAATCTTCCCATTCACTTTGCCACTTCTCCAGGGTTTTCTCTTTTTCCTCTGCCTTAATTTTTTTCTCCTGATCAGAGCCTTTGGTTACTCCTCTGGACCTAACAAAAATGTTTCTTCTTTCTTCAACAATCAGGTGTATCGGAGGAATTCCTGCCAAGACGCATAGCGCGTCAATCGACGTAGTTCGATAAGCTCTGACAATTTTTAACAAAGCCAGCTTTTGCACCTCACTCAGTCTTCTGCGCATAGTCTTGAAACCACACGCGTCTGCCCAGATAGGGGCCGCGTACAACACGATCGATTGAGTCACCAGGTAATAAAGCATACGAGCCTTGAAACCCCCTCCCCCGACGTTCGGCAAAAGACCGCTGAGGGCTGAGGCGTCTTCAAGGCCTTGCTCGTAGTTGTAGTAACGTGGTATTCAAACTTCCTATCGTGGGTTAAGAAAACACCCAGATACCTAGCCACACGAACATGATTTATTCTCTTACCTCCCAGGTAGATATCAAGCTTGTGGGCTTTCCGACCCGTCAGAAGAAGAGCTTCCGATTTCTCTGGGGCTAACTGCAGGCCGTGTTCCGTAATCCATTTATCAAGTACTACGAGGGCCCTTTCCGCCCGTCTCTTAACGTCCTCCAGATACTTATCCACCACCAAAATCGCAATATCATCAGCAAATCCGATGGTTTCTGTCCCCTTGCCTAAGTCCGCGCTCAAGAGACCATCATACACCATAGACCAGAGTGTCGGGCCCAACACTGATCCTTGAGGAACTCCAGCAAAGACTTCAGCGGTTAACTCTCCCTCCCGAGTACGGAGGGTTACTTTCCTCTCATGTAAATAGTCCTTAAGAATATCGCGCAAATACATCGGCAGGCCTCTTCTTTCCGCGTCCAACATGATGTCCCGCCATCTGAGCGTGTTGAACGCGTTTTTTACGTCCACCGTGAGGAGAAGGCAGTGCTTCCTACTTCTTTTTGCACAATCCCAAATTTCCATCACCTTTGCTAAAGCGTGGATGGTACTCCGCCCCTTACGGAAACCATACTGATTTTCCGACAGCTTATTGGGACCCTCTTCAAGATGTTTCACTATTCTCTCCTTCAGCACATGTTCGAAACATTTCGACAAGTTGGATAAAAGGCAAATTGGCCTTCGGCTTAAGACGACCCCTTCGTCATTTGTCTTTTTAGGCACCAGAACCAACTTCGCAGTCTTCCACCTGTTTGGGAAACTCCCGGACCTCAAGCAATCATTAAACAGGTCGCTGAGACCCTGGGGCCACCTTTCTGCCAGGACCCTCACCGTCTTGCCTTCGACGAGATCAGGCCCAACAGCCTTCCTTAGTTTCACTTTGAGGGCCGCTCGCTTCACTTCTCCGGTGGTTACGAGAGGGAACGATGGCTCCTCCTCTACCAGGTTGATGGTTGTTACGGGTGGATTGATTGCCTCCCTTGCCTCTATGACGAAAAGTTCACGGATAATTTCACTGGCCTCCCTGTGCTCGAGTAGGGAGCTGTCCCGATTTCCTTTTAACTTTCTAATCACCGCTTTATATGGCCTCCCCCAAGGGTCCTGGTCTATTTCCTCGCAGAATTTTGTCCACGCTTGCTTTTTGCTTTCGGCTATAGCCCATTTAAAATTGTTTTTCGCGTTCTTATAGATAGTTCGGAGCATTGAAGCCTCCTCGTCACTTACTTTAAATCTCTTCCTATAGAGTGCACGCCTTTTCTTAATTACATCTCTCCTCATGCTGGCTAGTTCTTTGCTCCACCAGTAATTCCCTTTCTTGCCTTTCAGCACTGCGGGCCTGGCTCTTCTCGAGGAATCCACTGCCTTCTCAATCATGCCGATCCTTTCCTTTATATCCGGATCGTTGCTAGCCACCATGAGCATTTCGAATCTCTTGACAAACAAACTATGATTAATCCACTTTTTGGTCTCGGTGTCACGACTCCCGCCAACATGAGCGGCCCAGAGGGAGAAGTCGTGAACAACGTACCGGTGGTCCGACGCAGAAAAAACGTTGAGCACGGCACTGCAAATTAGTATGTTGCTAAGGTTTTTATTGACCATCGCAAAGTCTATTTTCGAGGTCCTACCATTCTTCTCGAAGGTATGACCCCCTCCACTGTGGACCGGTATCAAACTGTTCTGTGTGGCAAAGCCGAGCAGCGCAGAACCCCTGTCGTCTTGCTTATTTGAGCCCCACGCTGGGGACTTGGCGTTAAAATCGCCCGCTATTATTACATACCGCACTACGTCCTTTACGTCCACCAGCACCTCTTCGATTTCTTGCAGTATTCTCTCGAAGTCCTGATTTTCCCAGGAGGGGGGCATGTAGCAGCTGCAGACAAACACGCTGCCAATTACCGTAGCCACATAGCCGTTTCCTCTAATCACCTTTTTCAACGTACCCAGCTTGTTACTACCACTACGCGAAAACCTCATCGATGCTAAATTTTTACTATCATTATGCCAAGAGTCCAGCTGCCTATATGGTTCGCTAATTAATAAAACATCAATGTCTTGTTCAATTACTACTTGCTCGGCTAAATCTTGCGCGAGACGCGTCCTATTTAGATTAATTTGTCCTATTCTAAGCATTTTTAACGTAACTACTCTTCCTTGCACGAGCAACTGCTTCTTTGTACAAAGGGCATCTAACGGAACCGGCAACGTGCCCGACTTCCTCTCGTGGCATACCTTTATGAATGCAGAGGTTACAGGAGGGGTTAGCTGCCTCACACTTTGACATCTCATGCCCTTTATCGCCGCATCTCCTGCATACGACAATACCATCTCTTTTTGTTTTGCAGCTTATGGCCAGGTGCCCGAAGCCATGACATGCGAAGCATCTAAGCAGGATCGGAACCCGCCTGACCCTGCAGGATACCCATCCAAGTTTAACCCTATCACCATCTTTCAATTTTTGGATCACCTGAGCAGGCCCCTCTACCACGGCGAGTTTAGTGCCATGGAAGGAGTTACGAAAAACTTTACAGGCCAGCCCGATGGCCGGAGACTCCGCAGCCTTAGCTACAGCTTCTACTACCTCCTCTTCACAAACCGTTGGGTCTATGTCCCTCAACTCAATGGCCGCCTTCGGGACCAATCTTCTAACTGGCGCATCTTTCCCTAATGCTGACACTACTTTGCTATACAACAAACTACTATCCGTGTTAGGGCTCAATTCTAGTAGCATATCGCCACCCCGAGTTTGACGCAACTTTTTGATCTCCACGTCCACTTTACCGATTTTCTGTTTAATTTCTTTAGCTGTTTCTAGGAATTTATCGGTAGAATCCACTTTTATCACTATAG
>JAOPTO010002364.1:214743-226459 GCA_033822845.1 Tetrapedia diversipes | reverse complement strand
TTACAATTTTTGTAAGATCGATGGACTGTTAGAACATGTTAATGTGACACGTGCGGTACGCGTGCATTTGCGTTTTCGTTTGATAATTGCAAACGACGTTGTTGGCCACTTTTCGAGAGGTAATTAGTTAATGGGATGATGATTGAAGAGAATTAGAAATTTTTCCATAAAAAAAAGGAAGAACACACGATCATAGAACAGTTCCTCAGATGGATTATAAAATAAATTTTGTAAACAGATTGCATTTATTTGTAAATGAGTTGGATAACAATTTTTGTTATTTTTCAGAATTTCTGTTTTAGTTAGGTATTTCACATAATTGTAGTATGATCGACAATTTATTGAGATTCAATGCTTGAATATTTATTGAAATTCAATGCTTGGTTAGTTCGGTAATCAGTATTAGATCTGATTTATGCAAAAATTCATAACATTCGTTCGTCGATTTTACGTTTTACTTACTTTCCACTACTTTCTTCCACTTATCAAAATATTAGATACCTGATTTTGTAAAAATTTATATAGAAGGTATATATATACCTTGCACTATCATAAATCTACAAATGTTAGCAACTTTTGCATAGTCATGTCACATGTTACATTACATAAACAGGCGCCCCTAAACTTTTGCACATTTTACTTTCGCACAATTCGCTATTTTGCACAATTTTTAAAAAATTCAACTTTTTAAGCCTTTGCCGTCGGTTGTCCCCTCTGAGGGGAGATCGTGAGTCGAGCAGGCTGCCTCCTCTCACAGGACATCAGACTTTAGCCATCAGACTACCTTGCTTCGATCAATACTTTAAAACACAGTTTTTGGTGCATATTTTTTTACATCCCTCTATTTTCGAACATTCAACATTCGCACACACTTCCGGGAACCAATTGTGTGTGAACGTCGAGGGACGCCTGTATAAGGTGATTCCAAAAGGAATGAAATCAAGCTTTAACAGAACACTAATTCACTGTTAAACACAGCAACCTGCATATCGCTAATAACCCCCTACAGGGTTTTATAGCTTAAAAAAAAAAGAAAAATTCCGTACTTGTACGTGTACCTATAACAAAACAATATTTTTTCGAAATGATCGCACCGTACGCGAGAGCGCATGTAAAACCAGCGTATTTCCTTCTTCGTTTCCCACATCCCTATCATTTTATTTCCTCATTAAATACCTCAACAGCTTCCAGTCCTCGGGCGCGTAATCGTCGACTTGATTCCCGGACCCGTTCCTCGCGGACTTACAACTCGCGCGGAGAACAAGGGAGGCGGTCCCTTGACACGGGGCAAGCCGGCCGCTGCATAAATCACAATGAAACGCGCGGCTCATTATACTTGCAGGCACTCGTGTAATTGCGACGGGCGTGTCCACGCGTGTTTACCTGTGCAGATCCGCGCCAACTCGATTGTGTGCACCGTCTCCGTTTTCATCGCCGGACAACGACGCGATGCGTTTTTGATACGAAAAACTTTCCATTTTTATGCGTTCCCTTTTAACCCTTTGACTGCCACGCCGAAATCACATGTTTCGCTCAGAACGCCACGGAAATACAACGTTAGATGCAATATTTCATAGAAATTAATCTTTTTTTATTACGATTCTAAATTGACTATATCCCTCAAGATAATCACTATTTAGAACTGTAATGCATATTTTATTAAATTTATAAAATTGATTAAATCACATTAAATTTACTATTATTCTACAGATTTAATTGTACTAATCATATTATAAATTGACTATATCCCTCAAGATAATCACTATTTAGAACAGTAATGCATATTTTATTAAATTTATTAAATTACATTAAATTTACTATTATTTTATAGATTGAATTGTACTAATCATATTATAAATTGACTATATCCCTCAAAATAATCAGTTTAGAACTATAATACATATGCTATTAAATTTATTAAATCACAATAAATTTACTATTATTCTATTAATATTTTTAATTAATTAAGACATTTATACACAGATATCATTCAATTAAATTTATTAGATCACAATAAATTTACTATTATTTTATAAATGTTTTTAATTGATTACGACATGTATACACAGATATCATTCAATTAAATTTATTAGATCGTAATAAATTTACTAATATTCTATAAATATTTTTAATTAATTAAGACATTTATACACAGATATCATTCAATTAAAATTATTAAATCGCAATAAATTTAATATTATTTTACATATAATTTAAATAAATATTTAATAAAAAATTTTTATCATTCAATGGGACACTTTTTACTTCAAAGTATCCTCTAATTAGCGGTAATGTTCAAAATGCACTAACAGTCAATTTTTATTCAACTCTTACGATTGTAAGCAGTAGAATCGCTCCGATCACCAATGGCCAACATGGCGGTCAAAATGTTAATAAAAGAGTTCACCTTCCGTGCAACAAATTCGTTAAAAATGGCTTAAGTAGAAGGTTCAAGTTTTAAGAATGGTTTCGTTTCATCAAGTTTGGATAAATCTTAGAAAAATTACGGGCAGTTGAAATATCGAGAATTGATATTAAAATGGTTTCGATCCGATTTTCGTGGCGAACGCTGTACTGTGCGAGGCGCCACGCTCGCGTCGAATCCGATGCTTTTCACGGCCCGGAAATACCCGACCGGATGTGGGCGTGACGCGTGTCCCGGCCTTAAGCATGGCCCCGAATTGTATACTTACTCGGCGAAGGTAATACGGAGAGATCGTAAAGTAATTCTTTGACTAGCAAAGTATAGATAGGTGTATTATAGAACTTGGGATCGAGTACCACCTTTTTTTATTTGTTTGTATAAATATCTATTAATTTTATATGATGTTAACCTACTCTTCACTTCCCCTTCGCATATTTATTAATTTTATAATGATATTCTATTTTTTAGTTGCGTGTACGCACATTTATTAATTTTATGACGTTCATCTTTCAAAAAGTAACAGATCAAATGTATCTAAAATTTTTTGGTTGAAATGTACCCATGTGATTAACTGTGATTAAAATATATATTACGAATGTTAGAATTTTCGGATAATAGACAATCATATTTTTTTTCTATTAAGCTTCATTTATGTAAATAAGTAATTGTTATGAGCAGCTAGGAACGTTTAATGATAGGACAATAAAAAAAAATTATGTAAATGAAAATTATTAAAATTTGCATATGTTTCAATATTTAAGAATCCTTTGTCTTTTTAGCTGCGAAGTCGTTCAAGTTCTTTAACATAAATAGCTGTTTAGAAAATTGTTCTGGCATTCAAATGAATAATGTATAATAATGTATAATAAAAAAGAATGGGTATAAAAAATGGATATTTGGATACAGAAGCCTCTACACTAATTAAATCGTACGATACTGTTGTAAAAGAAGTGAGGAGCATTCAAAGGTGAATGTCTGATAAATTTTCGATAATTCGATAATTTGAACGAAACCGAGAGAATTAAGGAATATACAGTGGGTCCATAATTTGCATGTCGCTTAGACTTTCAGACTAGCTTGTCTCGACCTAAATGAATCTTGCGATCGCGGTTTCTGTTGTGGTTTTCACCAGCAATATTTACGGTCCGGTGGAGAAACAAAGCCGAGTACCAGAACAAAGCATGCGAAACAGAAGAGGGTGAAACGAATCCCCCGTGCCGGCTACCTGCGGTGAAAACTAAATCGGCGTCAAGCTTTACACTGGAGATTCGCAAACCTCCAGACAAATCGTTCTACAAACAATGCTCACCCATTCGTTCAGTGACTTTTCAGAAGAGAGTTTCATGGTATAATTACTAGACAGCGAATTTCTACATTCATGGGTAAATTAAATACATAAAATAGCATACAAAGCATATGCGTATGTAATATGTGAAAATGTACGAAATATTCAAACCGAAGTTCACTGTATAACATTTAGAGGCTTAAATGAATTTTCACGCAGGTTGGAATTGTGTTTGTAGAAAAAATGAAATGAAAATAAGATTGTAAAAATAATGATAAGTACTGATAATAAGTAGTAATTAAATAATAATAATAATTAATATTAAATAATAGAGGCAAATAATAATACCTATAAATTGTAATAATAAATAATAGTAACTATTATTGTAATAGTGATTTAAACTATTATTATAGTGATAAGCTATTATTATAATAGTGATTTAACAGTAAATAGCAGCACCAAAATAATAACAGTAGTAAATAATAATAATAATAATAATAATGAAATCAAAATAAATAATAATAGTAATAATAATAATGAAATCAAAATAAATAATAATAGTAATAATAATAATGAAATCAAAATAAATAATAATAGTAATAATAATAATGAAATCAAAATAAATAATAATAGTAATAATAATAATGAAATCAAAATAAATAATAATAGTAATAATAATAATGAAATCAAAATAAATAATAATAGTAATAATAATAATGAAATCAAAATAACCATTTCTTTAACTGTGTTTATTGAAGTATAAATTTATACTTATAACTATAGTTTAATAATTATATAGGGCCGCTCTACTTTAACTTTACATTAACCTCACGTGTCAACGCCATTATTCCAGCCATAATAACTATCTCCATTCACTCCCTATACGAACCAATCATAAAAACCTAGAACACGTGCAGAGACTTGAAAATAGCTACGTTTTTCATTGGTGCCTGATAAATTACTCGGCCAAGGTATTTTCAGCCGCACGGTTTACAACCCCCGTAGAAACGACGCGTGGTCAGCCGCGGAAACAATGGAAGGTGAAAACGTATCCTGGGCGAGTAGCCCGCTGAGAAAGGAGAACGACCACCCATGATCTTTTACACGGAGGTCCGCAATTTCACGCTTTTCCCTCGCCACTTTCGCTTCCCCTTTCGTTCGAGTCTTATGCAAATGGAGCGTCGCGACGGTGGCCAGTGTCTGACGATCGGATTCGTCATGGATCGTTACTCAACGTTGACCAAACACTAGTCGACTTTCGAGACTGTTAAAGATTATGCTTCGTGCTATGTACACACTGTTTATTAATCCCTTGGCCTACACGATATCTGCCAATTGCGCGAGTTATAGTAAACAAGAAAGTCGGTCGCATGCCGTGCTATTCAACTGTTCAGCCGTGTCCCATACTGGCACAAAATGTATACTTTTCATGACATATATTTCAGTGTAACGAAAGGAATTTGTGAAATAATAAACAATGTTCAGGTACAAATAGTAATTTTAAGACGTCTAGAGTGTAATCATAATCAAAGGAAAAATATTCGATGTGGAATAACTCTGTTTTAATAGTAACACGCGGCACCTTATGCACAAATTCTACACCACGAGTCTGACTCGTGGTTTTTGTTTACGACACAAATTCTTTACCACGAGTCTGACTCGTGGTTTTTGTTTACGACACAAATTCTTTACCACGAGTCAGACTCGTGGTTATAGGCCAAAGGGTTAATATCTAGTACTAGCTTTTGCTTGCGGCTTTGCACGCGTGGAAGTACTTTGATTTCAATTTTAACCCTTTCAGTGCTGAATACTTTCGGCCTAAGTGCTCCGTGTGGACGGCGGTTGCGATGTTACTTGTACTTACATTGATAATCGCGTTGTAATATGCGGAAGATCGAAGAAATTGATAAACGCATTTATTCGTCCGTGATCCCTGCCAGCAACTGTCGTCAAACGCATATATGGCGCCCTTAGCGCTCTCAAAAGATTAACGAAGAAAACAAAAATTGACAAGCGCATATATGCGTCCATAGTCCCTACGGGCAATTTTCGTCGGACGCATATATGCGCCCGTAGCACTGAAAGGGTTAACTATTTTCAAGAGACGTCCAAGCTTTGCAAGCCCTTAACTTTAATTTTAACCAAAAAGTTAAATACTTACTAATTTTCATAGCTCTTTTCAAACAAACTTTCATCCCTTATTTTACCCCGTTGGGGGTTGATTTTCCAAAAACGTTGAAACACGTATTTCCTTATTTCTAATCAAAAAGCTAAATTCCAGTTTTCATAGCGCTTGCTTCAAAATCGGCGTATCTCTTGATAATGGCTAGCGAGATTTCATGAGACACCGATGGAGAATTTCGAAATTATATTTGAGACGCGCAAAAAATGCTGTTTTTAATTAAACTCGCTTTACAACGGTAGAAATTCTATCAGCATGCTAGAAAATATAATGTTCCCGTACCATTTATAACCTGACTGACTTACCATGCATACCTTCGATAATTAAACGTTAATTAAACGAGAAATCGTAGTCGATAGCATTGATTTCATGAAACGAAAGTCGTAAAAATTCCTGTTAAGTGCAATTTTAATATTTTTTCAAAGTGCTAAATTTTCTTTCCCCAATTATGCACCTACATAAAATTCCACCAAACAATTTTCTCAATTTTTATTTTTGTGATTGTCACGTAAATCAAACACTTAAATCGAGTGCGACGCTCTGCTTGCCAAAAAAATCGAGTACAATACATGTGAGTACCTTCTTTAATCCACATTTGTAAATTCTTAAATATTACCATACATCTTTTATATATTTGCTTATAATGTAAGAATTAGAGATATGCGAAACTGGGTCGAAATAGGGATGGGAATGATTTTCAGGATTGAGACGAAACTTAAAAACTTTTTGAAAACTCGATCATTTTCGGTATCCCGTTCCATCCTAATGTGTTAACAAATATAGTAGCGAACAAAAGTTTAAGACTAAAGAGTCAAAGAAATTAAACTAACTAATTCATAAGGAATTGCATGATAAACAAAATTTGCATTCTGTGCTAATCAATAGATAGTGTTCTACCATAATGTCAATAAAAATGAATATACAGACAATATTTGCGGACTATAAAACTATCTTCTACATAATCCTCTCGTCTTAAACTTTTATCCGTTACTCTACACTTAACGAATATGCAATCACTTAACATTATTCCTACCGACAGACTACAAATTTTTCTCAGGAGATAAACAATGAAAAAAGAAGTGAATATTGAAAAATGAATTATACGTATGTTTGAGGAAAAGCATAAAATTTAAAAGCGATTCAATTACGTTGTATGTATGGAATTCGAATAAAAATTTAAAAAACGGTCATTTAATCGGTAGTGGTAGGAATGGTGTTAACGAATACAATTTTTAGGATCGCGCCAATTTCTAACTCGAGCTCAACGCAACACGCGTCGCTCGAACCCTTCCATCGAATCAACAAGCGGAAACGCCGCCTCGAATCGGTTTTCTCGGGACATTCCGCGAGTGTCACGAGTGCCGTGGAAAAATCGGAAATTACGAGGTTATTCGATGCGCGGAATGGCTTGGAACCCACACACGGGCCCCGACGAAGGGCCCAGATGCACCACCGCAACGCCTCACCCACACAAAGGCGCGCGCGTGGCCAGCGGACGCGCACCCACACCGTGGTACACGCGGCGCGAGTTCGCATGCTGGTTTCCACACGCATAATCACCTGTCTCGTCCATCATAAGCAGCGCGTACCTTCGCCAGATGTAATGCGCGCCGCGGGCCCACGCAAAACCCGTCCGACATCGCAACGTTTCAACACACGCCCACGATCGGTCGGCTCGCTTTCAAAATGTCGTAAGTCAAATTGCCCGGGCCGTGCACCGTTTCATCATCCGGATCCGGGCCACGGCTCGTGTGCGAATTCACGTGTACCTGTGTGTCTTTGCGTGTGTGCGTGAAGACGCGTTTGTCGATCGGTACGCATCGTTTCGATGAAAAATGGTACATTGAAAGGGGGGTTGGTGTTGATACGGTCGCTGTTAGCGAGGTTTTTGGCACTATATATTTTAATAGGGTGGGGGGAAGGGTGAAGGCGGTTTGGGTAATTGGAAGAAGGAGGAGGAATGTTTTGAGTATGATTTCAGTATTTTTAAGGCACTCTTTTAACTCTTTGAGGCACAGGATTTCAAAGAATAAGTAGGTACCCATGTTGCGCAGAAATTTTGTTACGTTTTCAATTGAACAAAATTGGTATATTTTTATTAACAAAGGAATCGCATAATATAAAAGCATAAAAAATATAGTAATAATTGAATTGAATTTGAACAACTGCTTTATATAAGTAAGACTAAATATAAACGAATGCAGCCATTGCAATATTTCGAGGTGGGTCTAAAAATGTCCCACCATGCACTAACGTGTATCAAAAAGGTGGGACATTTTTAATCCCACCGTGCCCCTGAGAGTTAAGATGTTTAGGTTAAGTTGTTTTGAGAAAAGAGTGTTTAATATTAAGTGGACGGTGATAGATTGCAATTTTTTTATAGTCATTATTTCTTTCGATTTTTAAAATTCTGCATCGTTCCTTTTTGTTACGCTTTAAGGGGAATTTAATGAAAAATGGCACCTCGAAGAAATTGGTACTGATGTTTAATGCTAAGTAGATTGGTAGGGAGATGAGAATAACATAAAAGAGATTGACTGCAGGGTGATTGCTGTAGAATTTTATGTACGTCATTAAGGTACCTTTTTCTTTTAAGGTAATCATTTTTTTTTTATAAAAATACATTGCTTAGAAATTGGAAAAGAGCGTCGAGTTTAGTATGAAGTAGCAGTGATTGGAAAATTTCTCTTTTTTTCGCGTTGATTACCCTCATCAATACCTGTAATTACATTTCATTCGTTTTTGCTCTTCTCCAAGACAATTTCGATCGCTCATTCGTGAACCGATCATTTTTTACTGCGGCACTGCTGTGTAAAGACCCGAAGCGTGCGGTTGCGGTAATCGTTTCTTATACGAATCAATTCCAATAACAATAGGGTCAGTGCTTATTCACTCCCCCCGATGGCAATCGATTTCGATCAGCCCTTGATTCGTTGATTCATTCGCTCCCCATCCATTCCACCTCAATAAAACGAAAAACTTCCACGTTCCAAGCTTTCAATTAAATACAAGCAGTAGCCAGTCAGCCATTTTACATACATGCATTTCCAAGCAATAAGTCGTCGATAACATTGACACATTAATAGATTTGAGCGATAAATCGGTAACCGGAAGTAATGAATACAAACACTTTTATGGATATTAATTCTTTTTAGGAAGTGCTATTGTAATAATAATAATAATAATTTTATTCGGGCCAGTAGCCCTTTTACATCAGTTGAGAATTATACAGAAGGTTCGAAAGTACTTACAATCATATAAATAAAAAATTGGTGTAATCAGATATTACGTGATTTCTTACTTTTTCTGCTATGTGATCAATTCTATTCATTATCTCACGAATCAATTGCAACTTAAATTTATCATTAATTCCTTGAACTTCAGTTAAATGACAACATTTAACTCACAATTAAATATTTATTTACGTTTAAAAAATATTCTTATAAATACCTAAATCATAACCAACCTGTAACTTAACAACAGAATTATTTTCTCTTATAAAATTCATATTTTATAATATATAATTATAATTCACAATATTATTAATAATTACGTATAAAAAGATATTAATTCTTATAATTTATTAACAATTAAATCATTAATAGATTATATTGACAATATAATAACAGTTTGCATATAGCTGTTCGAAATAAAAAATTGTTTCTAACAATCTCAACGTAAACGTTTCCGGTAACCATACATCACGAATCGTGCCAACTAACACGTAATCAAAGAGGCCAGAAATAGAATGACCGCGAACAGACGATTTCTAGGAAGAACAATTCGTACACCGTTCGCGGATCGTTCGCGAACAAGCAGTTGGAGGCGCGCCCTTAGAGCCGGCATCTCGACGAGAAATTTATCTTCGTTCGACCGTCCTCGCGATGGATCCTCGCGCGCTCACAATGGCCACGCTCGGGGAACGATCCGTGTCTCGATTTCGCCGGCGCACCTGCGAGCGAGGCCCTGGTCGGAGCCCGCGATGGAAATCACGCGGAGGATCCATCGCGGATCGTTAATGTCCGGCTGTCAAGCTGTCGCGCGGATCGCCTACGTCTTCCTTCGAAAGTCGAAACGTCCGCCGATTATCCCGTCGAAATTTGAGATCCCGAACGGGGAGAGGGATGCACGCCGGCTCTCGACGTGGCTACGTGAAAGTGGGAAGCGGAAGTCACGCAGAATCGATTTAAAGGCAATATCCTTTTTTGGCACGAGAACGATGTTTAATTTAACGAAGGCGGTGGTTTCGTTTAAGATGGCGCCGCTACGTTGACCGATGTAACGCATGGCAATGCGGTGTGTGAGCGTGATCAGGAAAAGGGTGAGAATTATGTAAAGTGCGATCTGAATAATTATTGTTATTATTACTATTAATTATTACTATTATTATTATTATTTCTACTACTATTAATTATTACTATTATTATTACTATTAATTATTACTATTATTATTACTATTAAGTTTCTAAGAATCATAGCTGTTTTATTAGTTGGTGTACAATCTGTCGAAAAAGTCGCGGGCTAAGTCCTAAGTTTCAAACTTGAATTATGTTACATTTGTTTAAAAGAAAATGTGAATAAATTAAAAAGAGGGTCCTTTGAAAATTTAAATGCAGTTACTGCAGAAAATTAGAGGGAATAAAAAATTGTGAATATAGTAGTTCTAATAATTATCTATAGGTAATAATAAATTTTGTAGAAACACCTATTCCTATTCCAGATTCCATGATAGTTGTATTTCCAATTGTTTTACATTTTCCCGTGAACAAACGTATGAAACATCGCTCTTTTTCATTTTGATCCTTATTTTATGCAATCGTATTATGCCCACTTATAGACATCGTCTAACAAATAATTTTAAATGATTTACTAGAATTATAATTCTTTGCTAGTATTTGTGTTTATACTCTGTCGTATCCTAAATTCATTTTTTCATAATGATTTGCAAACTTTTTTTTCTCCGAAATCCACTTCAATTACCCATGTTTACATCAAACGTTATTTCTTGAAAACGAAAAAAATTGTAACTCGTTAGACGACGCAAGAAAAGTTGACGTAAAACAATTGGACACAATTAGTGGTGCAATCTTTAAAAAAAAGAGCAAGCTGAGCGAGTATACCGAAATTGGAGAACAGCCAGAGAATATGACCAATTAGTCCCAATTCGATCGATCCGTGCCCAGAAGGAGAAACTCCGTAAAATTTGAATGCCAGGTGACGATTGGAAGTGAACGGTCCGTGTGCTCGTTACGCATGGGCCGATGGGAACGGGCTGGTGAAAAAGGAATCGGTTCTTATGCATGGCCCCGAGGAACGGGCACGTACGGCCGCCATTTTCGGTCGTTTCGTTAATTAATCCCGAGTGCCTAGCGTGAAAGCCATTACTTTTTGTCCCGGTCCGAGCGGACAGGGCTAATTTCATCGCGAACTGGACTCTCTAAAAGCACGCCGGTCATCTACACAAGCGAACATTTATATTTCTCTTTCTTCTGGCTCTTTATATTGCTCTCTCTTACTCTATTACTCTTCCTCCCTCTCTTTTTCTCCTTTGCCTTTTTCTATTATTCTTTCTCTCTCTCTCTTGTTCTATCTTGCTTCTCTATTACTCTCTCTCCCTCTCCCTTTCTCTTACTCTTCTTCTCTCTCCTTTCCTCTCTTGAATTTTTCTATTATTTTTTCTCTGTCTCTTGTTCTATCTTGCTTCTCTATTACTCTCTCTCTCTCTCTCTCTCTCTCTCTTTCTCTATCTGTCTTGTTCTTTCTTGCCTCTCTATTACTCTCTCCCTCTCCCTCTCTTTTGCTTCTCCATTACTCTCTCTCTCTC
>JAOPTO010002364.1:177745-211722 GCA_033822845.1 Tetrapedia diversipes | reverse complement strand
TAAGAAAATTAAGTTTTTAGAAACCAAAAGGAAAAAAAAGTGTGCAAAAATATGTTTTATTATTTCAGAGGAATTTTGCAACGTAAACCTAGTGTTAAACAATCCATTCATTTCATCCTCGCCGATCCCAATCTTTCGTCGGCTACCGTGCCATGCCTGGTAAACGTTGCAACGAAGCACCCCGCAAAATTTTCGTTCCCGCTTGTTGAGCAGACAACGATCGATCGTGGCGAATCCGGGAGTCGCGGTTTCTCAGCCGCGAACGGGACAGCAAGATCGGCCGTCGGTTTTTCTCGTTTCCGCTCGAGAGGCGCCAGCAAACATTAGCTGGATGCAAGCGGCGAGGGAGCGACAAGGCGATGGAGAGGAGGCGATTATTTCGACTCGTGGCGGCCTGCCGCAAAATTGAGAGTTAACGAACCTCGACGAACCCGCTGACACTGCGAGGGTTGCGCAATCGCGGGCGCAGGTTAACCACTTGCGCTGGCAAGAAATTCACAGGCGCGTGTGCCAGAACCCGCTGGGAGGCGTGTTCGATGCCTTAGAGAAATCGGAAAAAAATTTATATCTTCTAAGCTAATTCGTTTTCGACCTAGGACTTTTAATACTTTTTTAAAGAGAACATAACACATCGATTGATGTTAAAATGATACAAATGTAAACAGTAAATTTGTGTGCCACGCACGTGGTTTTTGTTTCTGTGACAATTGCCTGACGACGTGTATACCACGTCGTTAACGATTCTGCGGCAAAAGCATTACGACGTTCGTGGCACGTCTTTCCAGCGCAAGCGGTTAAATCGTCGGAGGATAGGGCGCCACGATCCGTGAACGGTGCGTCGAAAAGTTGACAGGTAATTTATTCGAACGAGCGAGAGTTTCCGTGGCAAGGCTGCTTTTCTAATTGCCCACTTAACCGTTTAACAATTTTGTTCGCGCGACGATGCGACGGAGGAGCGATCGGCGGCGTCGATTCGTTTCGTTCACGGTCTTGTTTGGAATCGCAGGGTTGTGGGATTGGGGAAATTGCAGAGCAAAGAGCGAATTAATTGAGCAGTAAATTAATCTTTGGACTGAGAGATAAACAGAAATATGAAAGACTGAAGGGTTTCAGTTTAGAAAGAAAATATGGGGATGGCGCGACCGATTGTAGGAACGATACTGCTTTTTGTGTATTGAAGGATTTTAGTGAATTATAAAATGTAGAGTAAGAGAAAGTAGAATAAAATTGGATTCTAATACAATTTCTAGGTCAACAAAATATCAAAGAATGAATAAACTATACGAACTGTTCTAAATAAAATTGAGCAGAGCTTGCGGTAAATGAAACTTTTTGTTTAATAGTCTGCCTTTTTGAACCAACAAGAGAACTTCTGTCAACTGGACTAACTCCACACACCTCCAAATTCTCTAACATCGGTACGTTCAACAGAATAATTTCTCTAGTCAATAATTATACGACTGCCGTTGACTTTTTATTTTTGTCTCTCGGTTTATTTATTTATTTATTTATTTAGCAGGTAAATGGAAATTAAGATTAAGATGGTTAACACATAACCATTCGGTTCTTTTATAACAAAATTTAAGTGTATGGCCGGTGTATTTTAGAAGCTATAATTTTTCCAGGAAAATTAATGTAATTCTTGTAAAACATATTATTTTTAAACAAAATTTCTAAGGAACGCGAAGAAATACAAAACAAAATACAAAATGTATCACCAGTTGGTTACCGATAATAGAGGAAGAACACATTAATGTTCTGTCAAGCGGTGTTAAGTGTTAACATTGACGAAGATACAGTTAAAGTGTTCCATGAAATTTCTGTCAGCAACTAAATAAATGAATATAAAAATTTCAAGATTGTGATTTTTAATTTTCATAATCGTGTTTCCTTCGTCATCATACCGAGTGACATCGCCGTATTCCGGTTTCTCACGAGATGACGAGCGACGTAAACACGGAGGGCTGCGAAATACCTTGGCCAAGGATCTGTATTCAACGTTCAGCCTCGCCGTGGGATGATATACGGGGAAGTTTACGGCCGTCCGATCGTTCTTGCCCGGTTTTTAAGAGGCGCGGATAGAAATCTCCGGTCACGCGCGACACAATAATTTCTCACGAACGTGCGAGCACGAGGGACGCGTCCGCGGATCGGGCAGTATTTTCAGCACGTGGACGCGAACAATTATATTGTTCGATCGACGGGCGATGGCCGGCTAGCGTCGCGAAACGTCTCTGTACCCGATCATCTGTATGCGAGCCCTGTCCGTGTCTCCTTTCACGAATCACCGTTACGTCCACGACGATAAAGTCGTTCGTAATTGTCGACCGGCCATTTTCTTACCAACGGCCAGGTTTCACGGTGTGCCGTGTGGCTGCGCGAAAAAACCGCGCCATTTATTTTCACAAATATGGCCAGCCGCGATGAAACTTTTATGAACAATTTCAAGCAACGTCCCGGTCGCGGTCTAATTAATTCTTCGACGTGGACGCGACCGTTATCGTCGCTTCCAATAACGGAGTGAGGATGAATGAGAGAACGTTGGATCGGGTTGGCAAAGGATTAATCCGGAGTTCGCGCTTAACACTAGGTTTACGAGTCAATTTGACGGATTGCGGACTTTATAAACAAAATTTTCAGAAACGATTTCACAAACGATCCTAGCGATTTTTGTTAACACGTTCGTCGCCACGTCACTCATATTTGGGTGACGCTCTTTTTCTTAAATTTAAATAGGATTTTAAATTGGAATTTTAAAAGGAATTCAATGGAATAAGTATTGAAGCATAATATATACAAATATAAAATATATAAAATAAAAATAGAAAGTTATAATTTTTGCTGTTTTTATATTTTTTTACCTCAGTCTTCTATGCAATCGAATTTGGGCCATCGAGAAACTCAACCGAATCACGCTGGGTGACGAACGTGTTAACACATTGCGTACGGCGCTCTGCTCGCTAAAAAATTGACTACAGTGCATACAATCAGCTTTTACAATTTTCATTTGTAAATTCTTTAGTGTTAGTGTATGCTTTTTATACATCGGTTTATTATGTAACAATAAACATGGCAAATGTAACAAACATAACAAACAAATCGTATTATTTGGAGTCGTGAATACGTGTGTGTAAGAAAGTATTAAAACGAGATACCTCGTGTCCCGTACGCAATGTGTTCACTTTTGTTGATAGAGCGATAGAAATATACCCTAATCTATTTCTCTCTCAGTTCGGCAGATTTAAATTTTGTATGATGTGTATACTTATTTCTTAGTATATGTATATTAGAAATAGATATACAAGAAATGTTGGTGAATCTAGTGTGAAACTAATTTATTGTCTAACTAACAAAATCTGTAGGAATACGATCGAGTAGGTACGATTCTGGGAAAAATGCGAAGAGTGCTCGATTTTTGGACAACATAATAATTCTAGTACCCAGTCAAAGTGGCTCTATATCCGTAATTTATAGTTAACGATTGTACGCAGTTCATCAGAATAAAGCATGTAGAATAAAACATGGTATACAATGAATCTCTGTGGTACAGTGCGTTGAACAAATCACTAAAAGAAACATCTGCCAGCGACTGTCTCCTAAATTTTCTTTCCCTCCTCCTCGCCCCACATCGTAAGCGACGAAATCGTTTCCACGTTCCTCCCTTCTAGAGTGTAGGAAAGACCCGCGCGAGTGTCGGTTCAAAGGCCGATCCGAGGCGGAGGATCCGAAGGGGAAAAGGACAAAATTGCTATCCCCATTTCGAGTATAATAAATCCTCGTGGCGGCAGTGGCTGTTTCTCAGCACGAATTGCGGTGCGGCAAACGCAGCGGAAGGCGTTCTTGTTTCCTATGGGGCAGGATCGATCTATAGTCCGCCATTGAGAGCACAGGGAGAGATGCCAAGAGGGTTTTCTGGTATCGCCGTATGGCAAACAGCAGATGTGCTGTACACACCGTGCCTCCCCCCTTTCCAACCCTCTTCCCGATCTCTTTCCGGTTCTCTCTCTTACCCTTACTTCTCTCCTTCATTTTTTCTTACTCTCTTTCTCTCGCTCTCTCGCTCCCCCTTTATTCTCTCTCATTTTCTCTCACTTCTCTCCATTTTTTCTCACTCCCTCTCTCTCACTTTCTTTTCCTCTTGCTTTCTCTCTCCCTCTCTCTTCTCTCTGACTTTCTTTCTCTCTTACACACACCTTCTCTCTCACTTTCTTTCTCTCTTACACACACATTCTCTCTCACTTTCTTTCTCTCTTACATACACATTCTCTCTCTCTCTCTTTCTCTCTGACTTTCTTTCTCTCTTACACAAACTTTACCTTACTTTCTCTCTCACGCACACACACACACGCACTCTCTCTTTCTGTCTTACACGCATACACACACACACACTCTCTCTTTCTCTTTCTTTTACACACACTATCCTACTCTCTGTCTCTCCTCTCTTCTCTCTTTGATTTTGTTTTCATCTTTTTCCCTACCTCTCTTCTCGTCCTCCCTTTAGCCAGTTTTCTCTGTTTTATGGACTCATCGCGCGTTCACGGTCACGGCATGGGTGTGTTTACCATAAGGCAAGCATTGTCGAACGCTCGAATGACACTCATAGATATGTCAGCTCCTTTTTTTCCCTTCTCCCTCCCCGATCCGGGCATTCCATGAGATATATACGAAGATTCGATTTACGAGGGATGCTTCCCGGCGGGGTATACCTTCCCCTCCTCCATTCTCGTGAACGAATGGCGCGTGTAAATTTTGTTTGAGGACTGTATCGGAAGATTTTTATCGGCTGATGCGTTCGGGGCGTGAGAAGAATACTTATATTGTTGGGCTACGGAATTATTATAATAAAGATGATCACAGATGGTTATATTAAAATTAGACTGTATAATAGGAATCAGTATTTTTTTATGGTAGTGTTATCGGTTCCTTCTTTTTCTTCTGAATGCCAATGAGTGGGCATCGTCCTCTTTTATAATTGTATTCTTTATAATATAGATATACCATTAAATTGTAATTTTTCATTGAAATCGTTAATATCGAATAATAATTAAAGTAATTTAGAAATTAGTAAAACTGAATAATAATAAATTTAAAAATCAGAGATATTGATTAATGATTAAAGTAATATAGAAATTAATATTACTGATTAAATATTAATTTTGAAACTTGTAATCGTTAAGGCAATATTAAAATTGGTAATATTTAATGTATACAATAATATTATGAATGTGATAATAATATTACTGAACTAAGGGGAAGTTGTTTTATATTAAATTGATTTGGTTAAAAATAGGGTTCCGTAATTAATATCGGGTTCTTATCTATTTCGTAAATCACGATGGCCATCGATGACGTGGGCAGACCCCAATCTCTTAGCGTGATTTCCCTATCGATTGGGGTCGCGACCAGGCCAATGCGTTTCGTGTACGGTTCGAACACGTGTGAAGGGGTGGCGATGCGAACCGGAGATGTCGATGACTTCCTGGAAGTATATTTGATCGGGGAAAATTCGTATTGAATAAAAATTATCAACCCTTGGATGTGGAGTCAATCTGATCCATAAGTACAGCTTCATAATATTCGTATTTGAAATACGAGCCGTGCAAAAAGCGTGACATCAATTATTTATTTTATTTTTGTTATTTTATTATTTTTGAAAAAAAAGTTTATTTCATTTATACGATTACTTTAATATCATTATTTCTATTTACTATACGACTTAATTATGATTTAATGTTTCGCAAACGTTTTGACTCCCACAATTATTTGAATGTCGCGTAATCAGCTGGAAGTTAATAAAAAAAAAAGATAGCTACTGTTTCGTGAAAAAAATCGAAGATTATTTTGAGATCTTATAAGCATCTTTACCAAGAGGCTTCAGAATGAATGATTCTACAATTTCTGTTGCTAACACAGCACAAAAATATTTCATCAACAAAATACGGTTAAAAGGTATATAAAAATGAGAAAATATAAATCTTCACCCATTTGTATCTTTTACATAAAACTGTAGAATATATCAAAAATTTTTAAAACTCCTACCAACAACAATTATGAATCTGTTATTTAAACCATTTTCTCAATTCTAATATTAAAATGCTCCTACGTCCGCCGTGCCATTGTTAAAAGAGTCCTTACCAAAAATAAAATCGGACCGTTAATCTGCTTTGTCGTTCGGCGATAAAAAGAGAAGCTTATCGAGCTTCGGCTCAAACAAGCTTATCGTTAGCATACGCCGGACGCGACACACGCGAGCTCCTTAAAAAGAGACGGTTAATTAAAAAAAAAAATAAGAAAAGGGAAAAGAAGAGAAACAAAAGAGAGAAAGAAACACGATACACGTTTGGTCCTGGATGCTTGAAACCCGGCATCGGAAAGCAGGGGACCATTTTGTTCCTTCCAATTTAGGAAGGAGGAAATGATACCGGGGCCCGGGGTCCCTTCTCCGCATGGAGTCCCCATGTATATTCCAAGGCAGACACAAAAGAAAATAATTAGCTCTCCTGCCGATGGATAGATAAACGTACGCATACAGACAATTTTGGTGGGCAACGATTATTAACAGCCAGCAGGGCGCCCACGGGGCTAGCTGTCTGTGTTCGAACCGGCCGGGAATTAATTAGTCGTTAAATCAATCTTAAACGAGGAATAAGCCCGCGGTGCTTTAAAGTGTAATCCGTCAGTGTCGGCTGATATTTAATTTACCAACGCTGACGGTTATCTTCTAGTTCTGCTCCGGGTGAGTTTCTAATTGTCCGTTAATTGTGCAGGTATGTTCGGTGCACGGGCTCGTTAGACTTTCGGGATTGTCGAATAGAAAGCGATGGCGAAACCTATACAGCCAATACCTATGTAGTGTATTACACGCTCCCACGATTGTTCTTGGGTCGTGAAAAGTTCCAACAGTGAAAGTCAATGACACTCAGAAAAATCGGGATTGCTTAAATTCACTGTTTTGAAAATTCTAAAAGTTCGAGAACTCAATTTCATCTTACAATTAGTATCTGCGCTATATTTCTCTGAGCACAGGTAAAAAGAAGTGCAATGCAATTGGAGATAAATGAAACAAATACACAATTCTAATTTTTTCCAACCTTGGTTAACATTCGTACGTAGTCAAATTAAGGGCTCACACATATTGTATACATATTCAAATGTAATGCTATAGACATTGAAATCTTAATGTCCGTAATTGGAAAAGAAAGTATCCTGTTTCATAGGCTGTTTCAAGTTACAATTACGAAAGTAAATTAAAAGTGATCAAGCGTGGATAAATGTCGCGATTATAATCACCAATAAATTCGAAGAAAGTACGAAACAGAATTAGTATTTTTCCTTAGAATTTTCACTATATTATAAACAAGAATTGTAACTTTGGTGTCGGATATTTATTTTCAATTAATCTGAAAAACTGTCCTCGATTATTGGCGACAGTTAAAGCCCGTGCGATAATACGCCAACGTCCCTTAAAACACATCGCAGACACGATTTCCGTTTCATTATCAACATCCATACAACTTGACTCTAATAATAGATGCCGATAAAATTCGATAAAATCGACAAAAGTTGAGACAGAGCCGCAGGCCACGCGAATTCCGTTCAACAGCGTCGCAGCAGCGAGAGAGGAATCGAGCGTCCGTCCCAGCTTCTCCTACGGAGTGGAATAAAAAAATGGGCGGCGCTTTGGATGTGACGGGACCAGATCTAGGCCCCGAGACCGGGCAGCGAGGCCGGGCCTTAGATCCGTCGGGCCCTTTCCCCTTCCCTGGCGCGTACTCTCCTCTCCTTCCTCCCGCTGGCCGCCAGCGGGTCAGTAGAGGAGGGACGAGCGGCCCCGGTAAGAAAGAGAGAGGTGGAGGGGAGGAAGAGGGAAAGAGAGAGAGAGAGACCGACCAACCATCGGCAGCCTGCGCGGCGACCCACGGGAATATCTGGAGATCTAGCGATGGGCAAGAATGGGCCTTTCGATATCTTGTGAGTTATTGAGGGATTCCTGATGAGATCTGTGGAGACTCGAGAGAGAGGCGATTGAAGTAATGGCGTCGATGAATGTAATCCTCGTGTAATTTAGGTTAGAATGATACGGTGTTGTGGTTATGGAATTTATAACGGTAATAAGGATGATGGGGTTCAATAGCATTTGTGGAACTTGTTCTTTACAGGTATTTCCTTTTACGTGGGTGAGTAATAAAAGCGGATCGTTATGATTACCTATTGTTATTTATTCGTTGTCGGTAAAGGATATCAACGATGTGTACATTTTGTATTGTAAGTAATGGGAACGCTTTTTTCCCATAGGTTATAACGAGCATAATGAATTAAGAATATAGAATCTTTTCACTTTTTGGAAATGCTTGAAATATTATGTTTCAATTTATAGATTTATTATGATTTCAAAAGAAATAAAGTTTAGGAATTATTATTATATAAATATTATTTTACAATAATTAAACTTTACAATTAATTAAAATTTCCAGTAAAGATTATAATTGTAACTCATAATATTTATTTCTCAAAAAAAAAATTTATTCAAGCCTATTCTAGTAAGAGAATTCGCAATTACTTTTTACAATCACTTGAGATAATCCTGATTTAAACGATTTTTTATCTTTAACATAATTTCAATTTCAATTTTAAATCTCGTTCACGTAATATTGCTTCAATCTAAGTATACCTAAATTTAGCTCTGAGCATGGCGGTTAGTTCAAGAGACCTTAAAGCGTCTCAAGTCCATCGCTATTCTCCACCATCCAAGGAAACGGCAATGAAATTGCTATTGTTTGCCTCTGTTGTCGCTGACATTGTCGCCCATCGTCCCCTCGGATGAATAAAGTTACGGTTCCCCCCTGTTCGGCTTTCAGGCGTTCGTTTTTGCCAGAAACCCCGGCTGGCAGGACGATTCCCCCGGATTCGGAGGACGAATGCGTGAATTCGTCCTGGCGGATATTGGTACGATCGACGCGCGTTCCTGGTCGCTGGTAAAAAGAGCAACCGCCGCCGCAGCCGCCGGCATGATGGATGAGAAGAAATTTGTTCTGCACTCCGACTCCTTATTGGATTAACGCGCCTCGCCGGGAACTCGTTATCGGGTTATCGCTGTTACTGAATCTGGATTGTCGATCACGTCGAAATTACTGGTTTCTCCTTACACAAAGCCGGGTGTTTTCATTCGGCGACAGGACTTTTGGAGAACGTCCCTTTTTGAAGTCGTTTGCAATGGCAAACGGTTACAGTAGGTTGGACTGAAGTAAAGAAAAGTGGAATAATTGACAATAAGTGGCTCAAGATGCTGTGTTTGCTTTAAATTATAGCACCAACTGATGTACAGTGACTCAAGAACTTCAACCAAATTTTTTGGATAAATTCAACGGTTAATTTATCGCTTAATTGGTTTTCAGATGAATAATCTCCATCATTGCTTTTGAAATTTTTAATTAATTAATCTGTTTTATAATTAGTGAGTATACTTCAATAACGCAAGTTTCTTAATTCCTCAAAATTTCAACGTCATTATCTGTGCTCAGATAGGTATCTATGGGACTCACAACTCTATCTGTTTCTAGACAATTATACTCATTCTCTTGAATCACCCAATCAACAATGTTAAATCAAGCAATACCATTTGTATAAGTACCTCATACTATTAACATAATGTAACCAATTCAACAACGTTACAAAAAATGCAAAGAAAAGTAATTAAAAGCTGTATACCTCTCTGTTATCGATATTTTCTGTAATATTTTCTATGAACCTAATGCACACAGCTCAACATAAAAAAGAATACAAAGAAAAGTAATTAAAAATTGCATACCTCTCTGTTACCGATATTTTCTGTATTTCTAATATTAGTTGCCAAAATAAATTATAGTTTTATAATATCACAGCAAATATACTGTAATACCTATACGAATGTACTGCATATACGCTCGAGCTACTCCACGAGAGTTCATTCGAAAGTTCAACGAAACTCGCTCCTTAATTCAAGCAGCAGCGATCTTCGCGAACCCCGATCAGAGTTCTCCATCAAAAATTTCGGATCGAACTCAATTAATCCCGCGTCGGCAGCTCTGAGCCGCGGCCGGTTCAGTGAACGGCTCGGGCGCATCTCGAGTGTCCCGTCCAATTTGCATGCGCTTACGAATATTGCCTGGAATGGGCGTATTCAGTTACAGCTGGTCCCGTGGGTCCGCTGATTACCGGTGACACTCTATTCGTGTCCGTCTCGACGCTGACAAGCTGCTTGACGACGGCCGACGACGTGCAGATAAGCGGTCGAAACAGAGACCCGCGCGAATGAAATACTGCAGCATTCATAAGCATTGCTGCGTCTTGCTGGAAAGAAGTTTCATCGTTTTAATCCTTTCGAGATTAAAGCTCGAGAGGTGACTCGAGAGATTAGTCACCGAATGATAGTTTCGTAAATTTTCAAATTTTAGTTAGCTTGTTTATTAGTCAGACACAGAGACTAAATAATCATATATGTAAATTTTAGTATATCACTTAAATAAACTAAATGACGTTTAATATAGGCGAATCTTGGTGAACATTTCGAATTTCACAATTTTTGAAATTACTGTCATTAGTCGACTAATTTTATCAGTCAGACTCAGAGGTTAGATAGGCAAAAATGTAAATTTTAGTATATCACGTAACTAAACTAAATGACGTTTAATATAGGCGAATCTTGGTGAATATTTCGAATTAATTTCACAATTTTTGAAATTACTGTCATTAGTCGACTAATTTTATTAGTCAGACTCAGAGATTAAATAGCCAAAAATGTAAATTTTAGTATATCACTAAACTAAACTAAATGACGTTTAATATAAGCCAAACTTAGTCAATATTTTGAATCTGAACATTTTCCATATTAGTATGACTAGACGACTAACATCACTTCTCAAGTGCAACGGGTTAAAAACATCGAGTATGACTCGACGTAGGAGTTCCCCTGATAAAAACTGACGTCGAGTCACACTCACTCACGAAGGAGTGCAAAGGGTTAAACAGCGCAAAATCCCCCCCCCCCCTCCCCCGCAATCTCTTTCAAACCTCACCTGGAACAGACCCACAGCCCGGTCCAATTACGCTCCGCTAGACTCACCCCGTGTTTCCGATCGAACGAAGGCGGCCGAATACTTACGACCGTTAGCGTGTCTCTCTTTCACGAGCATTGGCCTCTGGAGAACGGTAGGAGAGGATTTCTCGTTTCGTCGGCCGGATACGCGCGCACATACTTACGCGAGCAGGCCCCCTTACCCCACCCACCCCCCTCCCCTCCCGTGACCGGTGCACGTGTCTGCGTTGGGCCCGTACGTATTAATCACGCGATTCGTCCATAACCGTATTTCAGCGCGCCACACAGAGATCAGGCTGTGCTTCGACCGGCTCCGCAGCTTCTCCTCCAACCCCTCCTGGACGATTTCCACCGCGGCTCCACCGTTGCTGTTCCGTCTGTGTTAGGTAATTACGGCGGGATGTTTCGTTAAACAAACGCGTACACCGGGGCCCCCGGCTTCTTCGATTTATTCTCCGTGACTTTGCTATCCGTGTTACGCTCCGGGATTGTTCAGCGGTTGCGTGTGCTTCTAATCGAACTCTCCATCATTGTCGTGGAGTCTCCGTTATCATTGTGTTTCGCGGGCAACGGGGTAAAAGTACTGTACTGCGACGAGGCGAGGAAGAGGAGGGAAAGGTTGCGTGAAACGGGGGAGGGGATAATTTGAATCGTTGAAGTTGACAGCTTTCGCTGTACGTTGCGATTAGGATTCGATTAATTGGATTGATGACGATTGATAGTAGACATTTATGCGAATTCATAATTTGATAAATAATTGAATATTATAACGTGTGCCTCACTTTGGATATTTTGTAGACTCTCGCATATTACTCATTCATCATATTTACTTTCATAAATGCATAAAAATCCCCAGTCTAATGATAACGTTTTGATTTATAACGAAGATACGTGTGCTGTGTTTTTGTGATCGTGGTTGGAAAAATGGGCTTATTAAGAGAATAATTGTTCAAGCTTGCATTTTTTTAAATTATCCATGCTAAATACACCAAATATAGAAAGAAAATGCAGTGAAAAGAATGTGGAATTATATTCTGCTAGCAGAAATAAACAAACAATGGAAATAAGGAAAAATAATAGTAACACTACTAATCTTCTTCATTATTGAAGTCATATTGAATTTACTATCCACAAATTTAGAACTACTAGACTTACGATTGAACGCATGCATGCCACTACAAAAATTAACAACAACAATAAATATTTGTACATTAACAAAACAATTTTTCAATGATATCACTCTTAACAATGTACATAGATATAATGGTCGAAGATTTAAACTTGATCAACACCCTTTGCTTTATACCAATTTTCATAACACCAATTTTTAGTCAAGTCCGCGAGAAGGATAATAAAAATAATAAAAGCTACACCTACAATTTTTATAGCCAATAACAACCTCCTAGCCATCTTCCCAAAAACTCTCCGCGATCCTCGTTCCTTCGCGATCGAGTTCGCCAGCGCGGCGAATTGCTCCCCGAATTCCAGCGCAATATCTCGGATGCCGATGGTATTAGCGGGGCCCCCGTAAGAAGTACACGGGACTTCCATGCCGGGGTCGATCGGTGCGCTTACCGGAATCGTTATCAGCCGGGCGCAAAGGGCCGCTATCCGAAACGAGCGTGTCGAATCTCTCGGCTTTTTCCCGTTGTCCGCGTCCGGTGCTCGTCGCTTGTCACAGCCTGTGTGCGCCTGGGTTCTCTCGATTCGCCGGCCAGGCGAACGCGCGAAACGGAAAAAACAAGAAAAAAATATGTGCGACGGAAAAAAAGAGGAGAGAAAGGGGAGACCGATCCGGGAGCGAGCGGACGAAACGCGGAGATGCTCGAGAAAAGAGAGAGACAGAGAGAATGAGAAAGAGAGAATGAGAAAATGAAAAACAGAGAGAGAGAGAGAGAGAGAGGGATAAGGGATGAGAGACGGAAGGTGGGAAGGGGGGCACGAAGGAAAGACGAGGAGGAAGCGAAGAAAGGGTAGACTGCAAACGAGTATCGTAACCGCGGCGACCAAACTATAGTGAATTTCGACTTGGGTGGTCCAGGATCGGCAGCAGGCCCTGTCGCTTCCCCGCCACCTCGTCAGATCGGCTCCCTTCGGCCCTCTTCTCGCGCCCCACTCCACTCGGGCCCTTCTCCGCCGCGTCGACGGGCCCCTCTTCCCGCCTCGGCGGCCCCCTCCATGTCGGAAGCCGCGCCAGCCGCGAGCCACTCCTGCAGCTAACCTATCGGACCATAAGCGTTTGCCCACCTTTGCGTTTCCACGCGTTCCCGTTTCCAAAACGGACCCCGGGTACCTTTAAACGGGAATTACGACCATTACCCTATGCGACTGCCGCTGTTCGTTCTGATTAACCGTTGCTTTGGACGAGTACAAAAATTGTTTAATTCTTTATGAGGCTATGTTGCTTTGGAATTACGTTTAATTATGCATACAGTAGCTACTGAATTCTGTATTTTTATTTGAATAATAAATTTTGAATAATAAATAATAACAAAATACCATAATCTTTTTCTACTATACAAGAAAGAATTAAGTTGTAGTAGATTAAAATTTGGTACTGCAATCTGAAGCATGTTTGAGTAGAGCTAGGTCATTTACACACCATAAACTTGGGATCACTATAACAACAATTTAAAAGGAGAAATTTAAAACCGTGTCTCCAAATAAATCTCTTCTATGGAAACATAGAAAATTCTTGCTGATAATCAGCGTTAACTCCTAATTAATAAATCTATTAACGCAGTATTCAGCACGGCTGCAAACCAAAAAGTGATCTTAAAGTTTTAGCCGGTATTGTAGGTGGTTCTGTGGAAGATTTTTGAAGAAGTTCGTATTGTTGAAGTTAGCAGAGAGGGTTAGAGGCCGAAGGTGGAGGGGCGAGGAGGAGATGCGATTTCGTGGCCGGGCGAATGGGTCTGGACGATAGAGTATACTATGGTGGTTACGGCTGGATCGAACGACTCGGCCAGACGGCCTGCCGCGCTCATTTGTATGCCCGTGATTAGAGAGCCACCCCCTAATACTGGTTCCTGACGCGTGTTATAGTCCCGGGACCAAAACGAACAGCAGGATTCTTTCGCATTTTGCGCACAGCCGCGCTTTTTATTGTACCAAACAGGGTGCTCAACTTAGCTCAGCTCAAACAGAAACAATTTTCGAAATCTCGTGTACGTTTCCCATGATAAATGCATAATTTACAGCTGGTGAGATCCTGAGAGTAAATCATACAGAGAAATATACACTTGTCACAGTGATTTATGATACAAAGCAAAAATGTGTAACTATGAAATTCTATTTTTAGTCCAATTAATCCAAGATAAAATATATAATTTTCGTCCCAGTATGAGTTATAACATAATATTTATTCGATACTGCTAATTTTAATATTACTTTAATGAATTATTCAATATTATTTGCCACTATTACACTATATGTTACCTAGCATTATACTTAATTAAAAGTGGTTTAATAATTTAAGCACGCCATACACAATAAATTACACAAAATAAAGGAACAGACAATTATACTCATTCTTTTGAACCACCCAATCAACAATGTTAAATCAAGCAATACCATTTGTATAAGTACCTCACACTATTAACATAATGCACATATCTCAAGAATATTACAAAAAATACAGAAAAAAGCAATTAAAAACTGCATACCTCTCTGTTACCGACATTTTCTGTAATATTTTTTATTAACATAATGCGCACAGCTCAATAATATCACAAAGGATACAAAAAAAAAGCGATTAAAAACTGCATACCTCCCTGTTACCGATATTTTCTGTAATATTTTTCATTAACATAATGCGCACAGCTCAATAATATCACAAAAAAAAGCAATTAAAAACTGCATACCTCCCTGTTACCGATATTTTCTGTAATATTTTTTATTAACATAATGCGCACAGTTCAACAACATCACAAAAAATACAGAAAAAAGCAATTAAAAACTGCATACCTCTCTGTTACCGACATTTTCTGTAATATTTTTTATTAACATAATGCGCACAGCTCAATAATATCACAAAACATAAAAAAAAAGCGATTTAAAAACTGCATACCTCTTTGTTACCGATATTTTCTGTAATATTTTTTATTAACATAATGCGCACAGCTCAATAATATCACAAAGGATACAAAAAAAAAGCGATTAAAAACTGCATACCTCCCTGTTACCGATATTTTCTGTAATATTTTTCATTAACATAATGCGCACAGCTCAATAATATCACAAAAAAAAGCAATTAAAAACTGCATACCTCCCTGTTACCGATATTTTCTGTAATATTTTTTATTAACATAATGCGCACAGCTCAACAACATCACAAAGGATACAAAAAAAAGCGATTAAAAACTGCATACCTCCCTGTTACCGATATTTTCTGTAATACTTTCTATTACCATAATGCACGCAGCTCAACAACATCACAAAGGATACAAAGAAAAGCGATAAAAAAATGCAATTAAAAACAATTGAAAGCTTAATTACCGCGTTCCAATTTTCTTGACGAATCCATAAAACTTGCGATCGCGCGGTAACAGTTCAACGTTGGCCGCGGAACGAAAAGCGTCAGCAAGTAGAAGGACACAGCGTTTTACGAGCCGTGACAAATGATTTTTTAAATCCAACCGCCTGTCGCCACCGGTTAGCACGCTTGTCGACCTAGTTAAATAACTTATAGCCATGAAAATTTCCGCCGTGCCGCGGGGTAGGTTAGATTAGCCGGCGGTGGCGCTGCTCAAACAACGGATTCAATTAAACGCCGTAAAAATGGAAGCCGACGAGTCACGTGTACGTGCGCATCACAGCCGTAGGAACCGTGCGGCCTCGTCCCGGGCGATAATTTACGATGTACCGAGCGACCCCCACTTGTCGGATTAATAGAGGGTTAATTTAGGCGAGTGGCCCGACGCGCCTGTTATCTCCCACGCAGTATTTGCACAGCTCATCCCAAATCGTACGTATCTCCCCCATCGGGTGAATAATTATTGCAGGCGCGATCGTCACGCTCGTGGCTGTGAATTTTGAGTCCTCCATGGCCCGTGTAATCGCGCAGCCGAGCCTCTGTTCCTCTCTCGTTCCCTTTAACCGCGGTGTCTGTCCTCGTTCCACCGATTTCTTTCTGGTTTTTGGTGTTTTCCTTTCTGGAGCATTAAAAGTGCTTTAAAAAGTTGATATTAAGGGAAGTGTGTCTGTGGAGGTAAAGAATTGTTCGAAGAGATTCGAAGAAGGGTGGAGGGTTGATAAAAGAAGTTACGTGGTTAATTGTATTTTACTAACCTTTTATTTAATAATAATTTTGGTAACTTTATTTGTTGGCTTCCAAAATACTAGGTACATAATTACTGTGCAAACACGGTGTGAAGACTTTGTTTGTTTATTGTTAATTATTTGTTCAAAGGGAGTTTTGTAAGCAAATTTTATAAGGAAATTACTGGTGATTTTTTTGAAATTGTTTCTTTAACTATTAAAGCATTTCACCGTCAGAAAATTGATCAAACGATTACACTACATATATTTGTTAAAATACACCTGTAAATATTTAATAAATAAATATTCTTCTTCATATTTTTTTATTTTTTAATTAATTAACGTAATTTATAGTTTAATGAACGTGCTACAGTGAAATTAATGGTAAGTAAGATTACGCGATACATTGTTTTTTTAACTATTAGAGCGTTTCACCGTCAGAAAATTGATCAAATGATTACGCTACGTCTTTTTGTTAAAATACACTTGTAAATATTTAATAAATAAATATTCTTCTTCATATTTTTTTATTTTTAAATTAATTAACGTAATTTATAGTTTAATGAACGTGCTACAGTGAAATTAATGGTAAGTAAGATTACGCGATACATTGTTTTTTTAACTATTAGAGCATTTCACCGTCAGAAAATTGATCAAACGATTACACTACATATATTTGTTAAAATACACCTGTAAATATTTAATAAATAAATATTCTTCTTCATATTTTTTTATGTTTAAATTAATTAACGTAATTTATAGGCTAACGAACACGATACAGCGAAATAAAAACTATTATAAAGAAAAGCATTTGATCGATCTCGCGAGTTACCGTAACTCCAGCTAACGAGATCACGAACAATGGTCGAAACGAACGGATATTCGGTTAATTCGGTTATTACAATGGACTTCGATGTCGCAATTATATTAATTGACATTAGCAAGTACCCACAGTTTCCATAGCTCGCGTGACCGACCGCCTATCGGCACCGGATCTGCGAAGAGTTAACCCCTGACTTGTCCGATGCATGAAACACGAGTATGCACGGAGGGCAGCAAGAGATTAAACGACCAAAGAGATACTGGACCATCGATTCGACGCTTTGAAGGTTCGTTTACAAGCGGCAACCGTAAACGGGTTGCAAAGAGAACAGGATGCTGAACCAAAGGTGCTCCCAACCTGATTGTTTGATCTAATCAACGATTGGTAATCGTTGTTGCCCACTTATGTGGTCTCTTTAACGCTAGAACTAACATAGTAGTCAAAATGACCAATTGATGATTATTCATAGCAACATTATAAATTCACTGTAGTAAAGTTCACAAAATTTACTACGATTTTCTGCAGAAAGTATGAATAACGATTTGATGATTATTCATAGGAACTTTATAAATTCACTGTAGTTAAGTTCACAAAATTTACTACGATTTTCTGCAGCAAGTATGAATAAAGATTTGTTTTCCATGTATTCGGTATGTTTTCATGTAATTTTTAATTTGATCTCTTTCATACAAATAAGTACATTTTAATCGTCGGTAGTTCTAGTGTTAGTAGAAAAAGTGGGTGTTTGTTGGAATGTGTAAACAAGGAAACTAATCGCGACATCTACCGATAATTGGTAACGATTCTACTGCCTTCCTTAATCCCTTGGCATACAAATAAAGTGAAATTTGACGCGTTCAAAAAACACTATTTACTTTGGATCAATTGAATGGTTATGCGTGAGTTTGGAAACAGAACATTTTATTTTGAAATTCTTTTTGAAAGGGGGGAGGCAGGAGCATCTTGAATATTCTAAACAAAACAGAATCGACGAATTAGTGAAGCAACTAAGTAATCTAATTATATACTGTACAGCGTTCGTTGAAAACAGCTCTTGACGAGTCAGACTCGTCAAAGTCTACAGTGGCACATGAAATGAATGACGAACCTAACTCGTCATTGTATGTCAAGGGGTTAATATTAGTTTATCGTTGCCTCACTCTTGTGCCAGCAATCAAAGCGAACAGTTGTATATAAAGTTTTGTAATCAAGCAGAAGTGTAAGCTTGTTAATTACCTCACACAAAACCAATCAGTGTTATCAGATTGATATCGACTGAAATGAAGCAATTTCAGTGAATTATTATTGGGTGGAGAGTAAAAGTTCTGAAGAGCCTGGAAGTTTGTTGTAAGTTAAACAGATGGTGATTGCTTGAAATTGATAATGATAGAAATGAAGCAATTTGCGAGAATCATTGTTCTGAAGAGTCTATAAGTTTGTATTAAACTGTTGGAGTATTAACCGATTCTTATCGACGATACTGGAAATGAAGTGATTTATTCGAGTACTATGAACGGGGAGAAGTTCTGAGGAACTTAATGTTTTGAAACAGATCGACTTAGCTTAGTCGATCGGTTCTCGATGATAACAGAGGAATGAAGCAATTTAAGGATGCAAGAAGATAAAATGTTTTGCAAAGGTTAGAAAACCGTGGGGGGAAGAAATTGCATTGAGAAATTCGCAAACGTCGTTTGAAATGTTTGAAACTGCATTTGAAGACGATATAACAGACAGGCGAAGAAGAAGAACGGATTAAATGCCCATCACTCAGATCAGCACAAAGCGTCGCTGATCATTGCATAATGCGCATCGTTCTATGAAAATGCATCGAATTTTTTCGACTGTATAATACAATCGGTTTGATCCGAAAAAATGGAATACTTTTCAATTGGAATTTTTAATTTCTTATATATAACAATTATTACAAGTGACTTACTCAAAATTTATTCAACCTTACCTGAAATATAGGAATTAAAATTTTGCAATAATCAGAAGTATACTAACAGAACACGAAATTATAACGATGGTCAAATCGAGCAAAGAATAAAAATTAAAGACACTTTTCAAGATTCAAAGTTAATAGTTCTAGGAAGATATTTGGTGTAGAAAAATCAATGGTGGAGGAAAAATTAGACATGATTATTCTTAATTAGTTCATAGTTTTCGTTCATAGCTATCACGTCGCTGTTCAATTATATATATTCAATTCCAAAAAATACTATTGTTGAAATTACTCTTATACAAACACTTCCAGAACATCCAACTAAAAGAATTATAACAAATATTCTTCTATAATATTCAACGTTAAAATCAGAAACTAACTCCGACTCACCTTCAATCATATATATAGTCAGACGTTACAGCGAATTAATTATTTTTCAATAGATGATGTTCTAAATCTCCACCGCAATGATGAAGATCTTGTAGCTCTACTTTTCTATAAACTAAAGAAAGACGGATAGATCAAGGTCGACCGTCGTTTTATCAATCGAGAAAGAAGCTACATCCCGGATGGTAATTACAGAAGGTCTTCAGATCGGTCAATGTCGTTGCGGGTTATTAATAAAGACGCGTGCTCCGGCTGGTATCCGTCCGATCTACGAAAGGAACGGACCAATGTCCGCGCAGCCTTCACCACGTGGATAATTATTCATTCGGACGTTAATGCACCGGCGTGCTAATTAGTCCGTGTCGAGCGCGTTGTCAGTGGCAGCGGATCGTTCCGTTTCGATTCGAGCGGGACGATTTTTCCAACGGACCGGAAGCGGTTCTATTGTTGCCGCTATGATGGCGATGACTTATCGTGCAGAACAGGTGGAACTGTCACGACGTTTAGGTGTCGCGAAAAAACTAACACGCTAATTGGATCACTCTGTAATTAGAATATATATTAGAACCTCCTTCATTCATAGAACTGGTGAAAAGAGAATTCAGTAATTTTAATTGGGTTGCTTCTGATTTCTGGATAAAGATTAATATAAAAATAACTAGCTTTAATTTTAGGATAATTCTAGTTTCTGCAAGTATAAGTGTTCGGATGGTTCACTTTATATGAAAAAATTGAAAATTGATAAGAGTGCTGATAATTTTAATTGATGATATGTTAAAAGATTAATAATAAGATATGATAAAATCTCCATTATAACCCAAATTAAAAGTTAATAAGAACACATTAATTCCAGTTTACCGTATTATTATCCCCTGCAAACATAAATAACACGTAAAATTTCTTTTGCGCGTAAGATTAAAATCAATGCACGAAAAAAAAAAGGAATTTAGTTCTTGTGAATATAGGTATACTAATAACGCGTCCCTTCTGCAAACACAATAATACATCAAAAAGCAAACAGCTCCTAATGAAGAAAAAAAAAATCAATTACTCACAAAATACGTTCCATCAATCTAACAAAATTAAACGAAAGCTTTCGAGTAAAGTTTCAACCTATGCCTCCTTAACTTTCCCCGTTTAACCTGCTCGAAACGGCGTCCAGCCCCATTACCGGACGACCGTGAACAATAACGCGGCAATTAACCGGCAAAATGGCCGCCCGTATCCACGCCGAAAACGTAATTAACAGGCTAAGCCGGGACGTTTTTGCCAGGGCTCGCGTCCGACGCATAATTGCCGCAAATGATCTCAATCTACAAAGGTGGCAGGTGGAGATCGCGCCGCTCGGGGATCGTCGCGATCCGTGACCGTTGTTCGAGCAGTTTTTCGACGCCGCACGAACCTTCCGCGGGCCGCACGACCACTCCGTGGAATCGGAAACACGTGGGAATTACAATGCGGCTTCGCGTTCAACCTCTGCTGAAACGGGACCGCAAACTGCGGAATAAAAGAGAATAAGAGAAGGGAATAAGAGAAAGAGAAGGAGAGAGAATAAGGGAGAGAGAGAAGAGAGTAAAAGGAAAAGAGAATAAGAGAGAGAGAGAGAGAAAGAGGGAATAAGGGAAAGAGAGAAGAGAATAAAAGATGGAGAGGAGAGAAGAGAATAAAAGAGGGAGGGAAGGGGAGAGAGAATAAAAGAAGGAGAGAGGGAGAGTGGGAGAGAGGGAGAGAAGAGAATAAAAGGAGTGAGGGAGAGAGAGAAGAGAATAAAATAGAGAGTGAGGGGGGGAGAATAGAAGAGAGAGTGAGGGGGAGAAAGAATAAAAGGGGGGGAGAAAAGAGAATAAAAGAGGAGAGAGGGAGAGGGAGAATAAAGGAGAGAAAGAATATGAGAGAGAAGGAAGAGAATAAGAGACAGAGGGAAGAGAATAAGAGAGATGCAGAAGGAGTAAAAGAAAGACAGCTCTCTGGATTGAAATATTTCTCATTCGCGGAATCGCCGCGGTCGTTTAATTTCATTAGGTCCGCTGCCGTTTCCAGAGCGGGGACACTAATTTTCTGTCGTTCGAGCGGCGCGTTTACGTCGCGAACGTGACACGGAATGCCGCGCAAGTAAACGCTCGTCGGAGCAGGTGAAAAAAGGCTCAGGGTTACCCGTGTGTGCACCTCGGTCCGCTGGCAACGCTCCGCGCAATTTACGAACCGCAATCTGAATTAATAGCGGTAAAAAGCGGCGGCGGCGGTGGCGGTGGTGGTTTCCGCTGGATTTCGCGGCGATGTTAAACGAACCGTTTGTCTCCGCCGGGGTTTTCTTGCTCGAGAAGGTGTTGAAAGGACGCGAGCCAGCCGGGAGCAGCCTAAACGAAAGCACGGTAAGAAAGAGGAAAGGATCCGAATAGGCCGTGTCGTCGATCATCGCCTCTATCGCTTCGCGCAGCGTTTATCTTAATTCCATGTTATTTCTGGTGGGACGTTCGTCGATATGCTAACCGCGGCGAAAATTACGGTACAGTTCGCGTCGATTTTGTCCGCGGGTCCTGTGTAGTCAGCCGTTTGCCGAACGGGTTTGCAGCGAAGTATTAAAGCCTAGGCTCACGCGAACGGAAGGAGAGGGTACTGTATTTCCTACACATTTTCTGAGAGGTGGTTCACATGCACGCCGGTTGATTATCCAATACCAATAAGGAGAATTGTTGATAAGCTTTTCAGTGCTGTTGGTACTCGTCTTACGTACATTGATGATCATGTATCCAGATTTACATACTTATCTCTGCCAGGTTTCTTCTTAAAGTGAATAATTTGCAAGTAATCATTAGAGAGATAGAGAGAAAAGGGGAGAACGGAGGCAATAAATAAGCAGTGTTTAATAATTTGTTAATTTATTTTTTAATATACGGGATAATGATAATGTGCATGAAGCTATGTATATAATAACAGATAACGTGTATCTATAAAGATGAGACGAAAAGATAATGCTTTAGATAACTACATATCTAAATCTGCATTACAATACGCTCTAAACTTCTTTGAGATTAATTGGACATCTCTTCAGACACTCATGGACACCAGCATGCATGCAAATAAGCCACGAATGGTACGTGATTTCCAAAAAGAATAATTGGCATAGTCTTTCGCGAATTGTTTGCATACATTGGTAGACACGCACCCTAACTCGCTCCCCCTTCAACGAAGAGCCTCAGCCCCCTTGTCCACCTAGCAATCAGAGAGGACACGGTCGTTTTTCGAGTGGCAAGCAAGACTTCACGCGGCTTTCCACGGCTGACAAATCGACATCGGCCGGCATTTCCATCGTGCAGCATTTTTTGCCGCGTGTCCGGCCAACGTGGCATGGGTGGTCCCGGCATTATTCGTTCGTCTCCGCGGGACTCGTCCCCGGCGAGGGTGACAGAGGAGGCACGTTAACAAACAGGACCAGCAGGACACGGAGAGTGACAAGGACGAACGTCCAAACAGTCCCGTCCGAAGAAACGCACGGTGGAGAGTGAAAAAGAGAGGCAACCATCTCTTTATCTCGAAATAAGGTAAAAGAAGAACGATAGAACGGTGTCGTTTTCAGGCGTCGTGGGGTTAATTAGGATTTTATGCCTGTGATACGGTACAAAGGGCGAGTGTTGACCCTTGGCATACCGGAGTGGGATGATCGACGTTCTTTAAATAGGGGGTGCCGTAAAAGGTTCTTTTTACATATTGTTGTGTTTCTTTACATTTGCATGTTTCGGTCGTAGTACGATTAACATCATTCATATTGTGATGCTAACTTTGACAGTTTAGCTAGAGAGGATTTTTTAAGGTTCCCGGAAAGTTTGCAATTTTTTACGATCAATTGAGTCGCCTCGTATCCTTCTCTTTTTGTCCTGTTAATAATAAAACACATACACAGGTTGCCCAGTCCGCGATCGACAACTATCTTGGTTGATTTGTCTGTCCTCGTCTGACAGTTGGCTCATACTTCAAAAAATTTGCTTTTTCATATTGGTATTCAGAAGAACGCTTATGGACATTTTAAAATTCTTTATAATTTAAGGCTTGAAGGCCTTAATTTTTCCTTCGGATACCACGAATATATTCAAAGGGTTGGTCAAAAATGACTTGAAATTCGCTGTTCTGGGGTTAACAATTATCGATAAGCAACAAGAAAACATGTATTGTTCCCAGAGTTCTTCAGTGACCTCACCTTGGTATACCAAGGGTTAAGACTGGGACCAGGCTCGTTTATGGCAGCTTATGGGACAGCAAGCGGGGGTAACCAAGATTTTATCCTGCCCCCTTAAGCGGGCACAACAAATGCCGTGGCACGTTCGATCAACCAACGCCTGTGCCGACGGCCACTCGATGACCTCCCCCTTTTACCTCTCTTGCTCCCTCCAACCCCTCTCCCACCTCGTACAGTCATTCTATCTCTTTTCTTTACTCTATTGCTCTCTCCCATAATCTCTCTCACTCTCTCTCTCTCTCTTTTTCCCGTACTCCTTTGCTCTCTCTCATAATCTCTCTCACGTTCTCTCTCTCTACCTCTGTTTCTCTCTCCCCTTCTCTCTCTTTTCCATACTCCATTGCTCTCCTCCCCTTCTTACTCCATTACTCTCTCATAATTTCTCTCACGTTCTCTCTCTCTCCCTACCTCTGTTTCTCTCTCCCCTTCTCTCTCTTTTCCATACTCTATTGCTCTCTCTCACGTTCTCTCTTTCTCTCTCTCTCTTCCATACTCCATTGCTCTCTCTCTCCCCTTCTCTCTTTTTTCTATATTCCATTGCTCTCTCTCTGTCTCGTAATTTCTCTCACGCTCTCTTTGGTATTCCCTTTCTCGTTCCCTCTCTATCTCTCACTTTCTCTTATACTATCTTTCTCGTATTCTCTCTGTCTGCATTGGTCGGCTCGCGCGTCCTTCCCACCGTTCAAATTTGCATTTTCAGCGCGCGTACCGCGCCTCGAGGACGAGTCGTAAGCGATACCGTTCCCCGGGGCCTGGTCAAAGCGGTGGCCACTTTGTCGCGCGACGTGTTTATTCGTGCCGAAAGAACCACACACGCTCTTCGCTGCCGCTCGATCGTGGGCGTCCTTGTCGTTAGGCTGCCGTCGAACCGACAGACGGAATCAAGGGGGATCTTGTTGTATCGGAGCCGAGGACAGAAACTGGCGGAGATCTCTTTGGAGTTTACGATAGAACTCTGATTATCCGAACGAAATTTATCATGGTTCAGTAGAACTTTATTTTGGTATTTATTTATGTACTATTTTGATATTACATAATGGAATGTAAAATGCGAGAAAATAATGTTCTGAAGAGAATATCAATAGACTGGCGAGGTAAAAATAAGATTTTATATTAATAACAAATAAATTCAATTCGCTCGTTATTCCGAAATGATGAATAAATTAATTATAAAACTGTTATTTCGGGTTAAGAAATAAATTAAAATTATTTATATAAACTTTCACTAATTAGAATAGCATTCGTCGTTTTGCTAGATATATTCATTATTTCAATAATAAATAAACAATACAGAAATGAAAAGAGAAATAAATTACAGCGAAGAGTAAATCTAAAATTTCTTTAAAAAGTAAATATCTGCGTATTCAAACAATAAACAAATGACCTTTACTTAAACTATAACGAACATCAACTCTGACTATCCAAAAATCACGTTTGATTCCTACCGTTCCAAACTGGTCTCACCTTCGAACGCATCCAAACAAGTGAAATTCCCTATTACACCAGTATTCAAATCAAACAAACGATCCTTTACGAAACATTCGTTCGGGGTTGCATCAAAGAATATGATGATCGAAAATCTCATCGAGAAACACCACCACGGTTGCTCTACCTCGGAAGAAAGCGACAGCTTCGCGATCCTTATCATCTCCAGCAATCGTGTGCGCGACTCGCAGGTCTAGAAAACCGCGTTCACGCGATTCAATTAACCCGCGGCTTCGCTGACAAAGAAATGAAGGTTGTTAGCGGTCGAGGGGGTGGGCCGTGGGGGTGAATTTCCTCGAACGCGATGGACGGTCGCCAGGATCAAAAAGATCGGCCTGAAGCCTAAAGCGGGAGGGATCTGCGTTCGGATTTTTAAGAATTCGAGTACTAAATAAAACATCACTCGCCCGCAGCCCCCTTCCTGCACCCACCCACCCCCCCGCGCACCCTCTCGCCGTTGCGTCCGCTTTGTCCTCTCTGTCGCTCCGCGGGACGGTCGTTAGTACGAGTGACGTGTAGTACCTCGTGCACACAATCTGGTTCGTCGTAACCGCGAGTCGAACTCCTCCTCCTCCCGTGGCTGCTGTTCGTCGTGTTGCTCGTCCTCCGTGTCGTCGTGGTCGTCTTCTTCTTCGTCGTCCTCGGCGGCCATCGTCGAGCGCGGTGATAGAGAAGCAAACCGCACGGGCGTCCATCACTGTCGTCGGCTGCGACCAGGTCGACACACACGGCTCGAAAATATGTGTGTGCGTGTGTGTGTGTGTGTGTGCTGTTGACGACGAAGAAAAATCCTGAGAAGAACAGCACCGGCTTCAAGATACAGAAAGAGAGAGAGAGAAGAAAAAGGGGGGAGACGGGGGATCGACGAACGAACGTCGAGCTGTTCTCGTTGTACTTTACATTCCGCGATCTTGTTTCCAATGATGTTTACAGTGGTAAAGTGGGAGCGCACGTGCGCGCGAATCTATTCTGGGTCGTGTCGGCAGTCCTGATTTTATTGTATAGTTAATAAGGTTTTTGGGATTTTTGTGTTTAAGCAGAACACTGCAAACAAGATAAACGAAATGAAGCAATCAATTATAGCCTTCGCTGTGAACATCTTACAGCACGTCGATGATTACTTAAAAGATGGATACTTAAATACTTAATATGTTCCGAACAGGAATACCAAAAGAAATACAGCTCAGCGTTGACACAATCGAAATCCTTTATCGATTCCACTCTCCCTTTCCAGGCTCTTCGTAGATTGGGAAATTTACTTTTATATATAAATTTTCTCAGTCGAATTACGAACGGATACAAAGGAAAGAAACAGGCAAAAAAAAATAATTTTCACGTCCTGAATAATTTCTGACTCATCCTGGTACACTTTGAAAATCATCTTTTTTAGACTTAACCCTTTGCACTCGTATGTCTCAGCTTATGCGACATCACAGGTTTTATCGTGGAATTTTCATTTTTTTTAATTATACTCATGAAATGTTACAGTTAAGTATGCCAATAATGTGTTGGAAAAGTTTTGTTTTGATTGAATAAAAAAAATAAATTCCAAGTTGACGGTAATTCATGGTCATATTAAATTCGAGTGCAAAGAGTTAAGCACATCCTTGCTTGTAAACAACAAGGCGTTTTGTCAACCGTGACTAGCATTGATGAACTAGCATTACCCCCAAAAATTGTAAACAAAACCAGCTAAGTCCAACGCAGGGAGTCGATCATTACCTCGTGGATCGAGCAAAAAATCGAAATAAGCGAAACCTCGAAGACAGTTCTGATTTTATTGTATAGTTAATAAGGTTTTTGGGATTTTTGTGTTTAAGAACAACACTGCAAATAAGATAAACGAAATAAAGCAATTAATTATAGCCTTCGCTGTGAACATCTTACAGCACGTCGATGGTTGATTAGATACAAAGGAAAGAAACAGGCAAGAAACAAAATAATTTTTACGTCCTGAATAATTTCTGATTCATCCTGGTACACTTTGAAAATTGTCTTTTAGACTTAACCCTTTGCACTCGTATGTCTCAGCGTATGCGACATCACAAATTTTACCGTGGAATTTTCATTTGTTTTAATTATACTCATGAAATGTTACAGTTAAGTATGCCAATAATGTGTTGGAAAAGTTTTGTTTTGATTGAATAAAAAAAATTAATTCCGAGTTGGCGGTAATTTATGATCATATTAACCCTTTGCACTAAAGAGGCGACTGTTAGTCGCCAGAAAATAGTTTCGCAAATTTTCAGACGTTACCTAATTTGTTTATTAGTCAGACCTGGAGGTTAAATAGTCGTACATGTAAATTTTAGTATGACTTAACTAAACTAAATGAAGTTTAATATAAGCGAATCTTAGTAAATATTTTACTCTTGAAGATCTTTGAAGTTAGTATTATTAGATGACTAAAAATAACCTTACGACCGCTAAGGGTTAAATTCGAGTGCAAAGAGTTAAGCGCATCCTTGCTTGTAAACAACAAGGCGTTTTGTCAACCGTGACTAGCATTGATGAACTAGCATTACCCCCAAAAATTGTAAACAAAACCAGCTAAATCCAACGCAGGGAGTCGACCATTATCCCGTGGATCGAGCAAAAAATCGGAACAAGCGAAACCTCGAAGATAACTCACCGCTAAGTATACGTCCCGCGTTAAACCTTGTACACACTCGACCGATAAAAAAAGCTCGAGCAAGTAGCAACAGGGGAACGTTAAAAACGCGTTATTGAAACGTCTGCCTGTCCCCGATCGTTCTCGTAACGATTCGTTCGGAAATTGATGGTCCCGCGATCGTCAATCGAAGAAAACTTAAGTGCAGGCGATAAATCGAACGGTGGATTCGCTCGCGAGAGACGATCGACCGAGGATCCAGCCAAGAACGGAGGATCGAGGGACGAGATGAAGGGGTATGGGAGGAGAGGGGAGAAATCCGTGAAACGTATACTTTGCATTCCGCGATCTCTCGATCGGAGTGATACCCGCGGAATTAAATCGCCGGGAGGATCATTCAACGGCGGCGATATCAATTTAGCGCACGGTATAATCTCCGCCATCTCGAGAGGGGACGAATAGAATGTATGGCCGATGAAATTTTCATTACCCTTCCCTGTTGCTCTCTTTTGCGTGAACGTCGACCGGTCGCGAACTATTGGCCACGCTTCGGCGTGTCCTTTAACCCGTTGAGTGCTGAATACTCTAGTTTGAAATGCTTTGTGTGGGTAGCATTGTTATTAACAATTTATCGATCGGAAGCCTGTTAACCCTTTGCGCTCGAGAGGTGATTGTTAGTCACCAAATGATAGTTTCGCAAATTTTCAGACTTTAGTTAGTTTGTTTGTTAGTCAGACTCACAGGTTAAATAGTCATATATGTAAATTTTAGTATTGTCACTTAAATAAACTAAATTGCATTCAACACATTACCGACCGCTCGTGGTTCAACTTATTCCATACATACTCCCGATCGGCTCATTTTAGCGTGGATGCATCGCTAATGAATTGATTACAATGATTTTTTCTCATAATTGATAGTTTAATGTTTCTTTAGAGTATATGTATGATATCGCTCGAAGCAGTCATCTTTGTGTAAGCAAGCATCACAAAATTTACAAACTAAGCATGTAAAAGTCGATTAATAGGCTTCCGGTCGGTAAAGTGTTAATATAGGCGGATCTTAGTGAATATTTCGAATTTGAAAATTGTTGAAGTCGGTACCATTAGACGACTAACAATCACCTCTCGAGTGCAAAGGGTTAATCGGCTTTTCCTTTAGAGGATGAAATAGATCATTCTTTAAGTTCCATTTTTGGCTGTGTTTATAGAAGTTCAAATTTGAATGAAAATCCACAGTTTAGTTGTAATATGCACAGTTCTTTTTCGAAAATTGTAATGGATATGATTATTTACGCGCTTCATTTTTCTACTAATTTATTCGTTCCTTTGGCATGGAAATCTTTAGAAGAGGAACCGTATTACAGCAATGTTTACTTAGTGTGTTATCCTTATCAATTTTCGGCTGCTTTTCTATCGTTTATCTTCGATTTTATTTCAAACAGACGTAATAATTCTTAGACCAAAATTTATGGAAAGAAGGACGAGGCCATTTTTTTCTAATTCTCATTATTAGAACGAATCGGATGAGAAGGTTCTCTTCTTTTCTTCTTCTTCGTTTCCCTTGATGGCCGTAGAGTATACTCTTGCACATAAACTTCAAAATAAACAAACGACGTTATTTATCCCATTCTACCCACAAAAATATCAGTAGCTATCGGTGTGCAAAGGGTTAAAAATACTGTAGAGGTGCCAAATTTCCAATTGTAATATTTTTAAATTTTAGTATTATATTTATGTATAGGTGCCGAATGCGCAAGTGAAAGAATGGATGGGGATGTGTGTTAGTGTGTGTGTGTGTGTGTGTGTGTGTTTGGCGTTGATCATTTGTTCTTCTTAAATGTTCAATGGCAGTTAATCCTAATGTGTAGCGCAGATGCGCATAAAGGGCCTTCTCGAGTGTTCGATGGCAGTTTATTCTAATGCGTAAAAAAAGGCATTCTCGAACATTCGATGATGGTAACCCCCACCACCTGTCCTAATTGTCGGAGACTATAATAATTTAAAATAAAACGACAACTGAACGCAGTAACTTTTCTCTTTATTCGAACAATTCCTTCGCGACGTGGACCGTACGGCGGATCGGAAGACTGCGTGTCCTCGTAACCCTCCAGCAGGGTTTTTCACAGCTTCCCATGACCTCATTTTGTCCACCTTCCGGGAACGGTCCAGCTTATCGGTTTCCTCGTAGCGAAACCGATCCTGATGTAGGGTGATGCCATTGGACCCAAAGATGACCTTTCCACGCATGACATCAGCTCATTGCATCCTTTGGTCCAACTTCGGGGAACGATCCAGCTTATCAGTTTCCCTCGAAGTAGAACCTGATCCCGTTGCAGGGTGACGCCATCGAAACCAGAATTCCTTCCACATAATGCAAATGCGGTGCGTGCCCGCCGAGCGACATTCGACGATTTAACAATTTATGATTTTACGTTCGTCGATTTATCGATTTTGTAATTGAGGATGGGACGATTTTACGTGCATTCAAGTTTCTAATAAATTAATTAAAATAAACATTCTCTTACTATTTGCCCGACCCACAAATAAATCCTACAGTACTCAAACTCGAACCTACCTGCTCGATATGCTCGATTCGTTCGCCAGTGGATACTTACTCGTTCAGATGGCCGGTTGTGGTACGGTGCACGGACGCATCGTGGCAAAAATAGCCGTGGACTAGATGGGACGAGTAGATATCGGGAAAGATATCGCGCGTGCTTCGCTTTGCCTACATTTGAATAACAAAACGCTTCACGTCCGTCCGGCTGTCACGCCGCCGCGGCAACGCGCGCTGACGCTTCCACGGCCGCAGCCAACCATTCTCCGCTCTCCTGCTTCGCTTCTCCGGAGCTCTCCTCTCTCGAAACACGCTGTCCCGATACCAGAGCGCGATCGAACTCCTGCATTCCTGCGGGCACTTCATGGGAACAACGATTCCTTCGAGCTGGACCTTGTTAAACGCGTCGGTTATTCATCGAGGTGCGAAAGAAATCTGTTCGTGAAAATTTAGAAGACATTTTCATCGTTTCCATGGAAACGTTGAACTTTGAAAAGTAAACTGAAGTACATGCATTATAGGTTGCATTATCCAAAGCTTGGAAACACCCTTAAATTTTAGAATGTGTACGAATTTAAACAGAAGGAAATTACAGTGGGGATATTTTAGCACTATTCCTACCGACACTTCATGTATACCTATTCCAATCGCGACATTCCCACGTAAGACAGGCTACAAATTTTTTTCAGAAAATAAACAATGAAAAAGAAAGTTAATATTGAGAAATGTATTATACGTATATTTGAGGAAAAGTCTAAAGTTTAAAGGCGATTCAATTACGTTGTATATATGAAATTCTAATCGAAATTTTAAGAACGGTCATTTGACCGGTCGTGGTAGGAATAGTGTTAAAAGATGTTCGATAAGAAATTTAATAAAAACTGAAAAAATTATTGTTAATATTAGCAGTAAGTACGGTTTAAATACTGTTATTAAACTATTATTAAACTGTTACTAACCCTTTCTGTTTGAGAGGTGGTTGCCAGCCAGTGATAGTTTCGCAAATTTGCAGACTTTAGTTAGTTTGTTTATTAGTCAGACTCAGAGGTTAAATAATCATATATGTAAATTTTAGTGTATCGCTTAATTAAACTAAATGACGTATAATATAGGCAAATTCTAGTAAATATTTCGAATTTGAAATTTTTTCTGAGTTATCATTAGATGATTAAGTCACCTTTCGAGTGCAAAGGGTTAAACTTCAGTTCTGAAAGCGATTCCAAACTTTTGGCAGGCACTGTACGTGGACACATTTTATTGATGTCAATACTGAAGAATTTCTTCAGAAATAACAATTTGACTGACGTTAATAATAAATGTTTGTGTACATTCAACGTTTATCTATTTACCTTCAGAATTTATTTCGAACACACTGTGCAATAATTTGTTTAAATTAATTACGCAGTGGTTTTAATTGTTTATATCTTAAATTTATTTTATCCGTTTATTTACATTCAAGAATTACTTGACCATACAACGAGTTCGTTTATTCACAACTGAAATTAATTCAACGTTGAGGATTTACATGTTTAAATTCAGAATTTATTTGATTACACCGTAGATTGATATACACCATGTACATTCCAAATTTATTGTTTTACATTCAAGAGTTGTTTATCCTCACGAAATATTTTGAATCTTGTCAAATTAATTTACGATTTAATCGAAACAAAATTTGTTTATCGTCTTGGAGAATCATTATCACGATGTCCAGAAGTCTTTTGAATAGCAAATGATACGAAACGCTTATGATCTTTATAATGACTACTATGTCAGAGTTATTACTTGCGCTTTCCTTCAGTTGCTGCGCCAATAGCACGCGCTCACGAGTATAATGAAACGCGTGTTCAATTGATGTTCTCGTAATGAATGATCGTACGATGCAGCGAGTGATTTCAGGTCAATACGAATAACAAGCTTCTCCAGCGGAGGCATCGCCATGGGAACCGATATCGATTGTGGATGGGGGCAACGAAACGGCTCCGACAATCGTCCACAGGATTCGTCTGTATTTTTTTTTTCCGTCCCATCCCACTCCAGCTTTTTACAATTCCCTTTCGAACGGCAATATCAAGAGTAATCCAACACGTCACGGGAGCAGCCGATCAAATGGCGATCGAAGGTGACCGCTGCTCCCCCCTTTTTTCCCTCAAAATCGAGATTTTTGCAAAAACGATAAACAGATTTATTTATTTTCTTTACGTTTATCTGCCAGCTTTCAGAAATGCTAAAATATTATTTCGAAACAGAAATTTAAAAGCACTCGCTCACACTGTGGTTACTAATTCAAGAGTGTGCGAATAAACCGGATAAATTATTTTTGAATAATTTTTTATTCAAGTCAATTTTCATAGATAAAATATTGTAGATAAACATGGATAGTATGTATTATTTGTTTAATAATATACCTGCCAGCATATGTGCCTCACCTGCTATGTGTAAAATCAGATAAAGTATTGTGTCATCTGATAACCAAAAGAAACTTTCAATTTCTCGAATAAATTAACGTAGATGTAATTATTACTTCGAAGTAATTTTTGGGCAAAGTGCATAGTGTACAGTCTGAATAATAAGTTTTAATTTTATTTAATTTGCCGCTCCAATTTTATCGCAATCTTATCTTTCGAATTTACTTACACAGTTGTTTTCACCCCTGAAATATAACTAATTACCCATGAAAAAAAAAACGTGGGTAAAAAATGTTCTCGAAAACCCCCTTCTCCTAAAAGTTTCATCGCAATCGAATAGAAAGAAACCATTGAACAACCTTTCTAGTTACTGCATCCCCTTATTCATTCGATCTGATCACTTATGATACCCCCACCCCCGTAACAGAAGCGAGGGCTGTTAATTATCGACGCGATTGATTCGCCGAGTGGTGCATTCCGGCGTTCCACACCAGACCCGATGATCATAAGGGGGAACGAAAGGATCCTTGATTCATTACACGCGCCAGCCACCCCCGTGCTCAACCCCCCGCCGCCCGCCGCCGCTGGAAATCAATTCACCGAACGGAATAAAAGATAAGGCGAGAGGGCAGCCGACCGGCTAATGTATCAATCATTCTGTTTGCGTAACCTCTGACACGTGTTCCTTGAACGCGCATAAACATACGCACACACCTTCACCGGAGGCTGAGCGTACGAACGGAAAGTCAAACGGAAACAGAGAGAAGAGATAAAGAGAAGAGAAGGAGAATGGGAGGAGAGGGAGAACGGGATAAAGAAAGGAAGAAAGAAAAAGAGAGAGGCCGGAAAGGGAAAGAGAGAACGGAGAAAGTTAGAGAGGGAAGAAGGAATAGAGAGTGAGAGCAAGAGAGTGGGTGGAGAGGAAAAGAGAGAACAGAGGGAGAGAAAGTTAGAGAGAGGAGAGAGAAAGAGAGAGTGAGAGAAAGATGGAGGGTGGAGAAGGAAAAAGAGAACAGGGAGAAAAAAAGTTAGAGAGAGGAGGGAGAAAAAGAGAGTGAAAGAGAGTGGGTGGAGAGGAAAAGAGAAAACAAAGGGAGAGAAAGTTAGAGAGATGAGAGAGAAAAAGAGAGTGAGAGAAAAAGAGAGGGTGGAGAAGGAAAGAGAAAACAGGAAGAGAGAAAAAGAGAGTGAGAGA
>JAOPTO010002364.1:100079-165891 GCA_033822845.1 Tetrapedia diversipes | reverse complement strand
CTGCCCGCGCACCCCATAAAGCGCCTCAAAGGATATCGCGGCAAGAACAACAGGCCAGTGCCGCGCGTGTCCGATCGCGAGGGACGGCCTCTACGTTGTAGCGAGGAACGCAGCAGACACTCGTCATTACCGGGTAACGATCTTTTCCATGGTGGCCGCGGCTGATTTTCGTCGGAACCCGTGTTGGTCGCGCGGTGTTGGATTAGCAATCCAGAAGCCGGTCGTCGCACGGAAGGAGAGACGTCGAGATACGAGAGGCGACGCGAGGAGCGCACCTGAGCGTACCAACGAGGCTCGGGCCCCGGGTCCTAAATGAGCGCGACGAGGACGCACAGCGTTCAAGGGGGAGAGTCGGTAATAAGCCGAGCCAATGAGACGGCCAGAGAGGGTAGCATGTCTGTCGGGACGAGTCGGAGGAGGACACCGTCAGCCCTCCTAAAGTAGATTCGTGCCGAGCGTCGTGCCGGTGTATAATGACGGGCGAGCGCGAGCGCGCGCGCGCGTATGGGGCCCCGGAGTCGGGGTCCGTAGGAAGCGGGAGAGAGCGGAGGGTGGGGGGAGGCGACGGGAAACGAAGCTGGACGAGCCGAGGCGGCGGGCCTCTCGCGAGGGACGCAGGGAGGGGGGCGCCGGGCACGTCGTACCTCGGCCGAGGCTTCTCGCGAGCGAGCGAGACGCGCGAGAACGGTGAAACGAACGGGTGGAGGAGAGAGGAGGCTAACAATGAAGGGCAGAGGAGAGAAAACAAGAAAAAACGCGACGAGGAAGAAAGAAGAAGAAGACGAGCTGCGAGAGGGGGAAGCTTCGAGTGTCGGCACCTCGCCGCTAGAGCGGACCACACACGTCGACGAGTGGCTCTCAATTCGCGGATCCAACCAACTCGGTTTTGAAGCGTTCACCGGTTGGGTGACTTTGTCGTTTGTCTGGTCTCTTGTTAAGGGATGGTTCTGTAGATTTGTTAATGGGATATTTATTACGAGCTAAATTTCTCGGTATATTTTTGTTCATTCTTGGAATAACTTTTGGAATTTTTAAATTGATTGCTCTTAATTTATGTATTGTTCTTTGCAGATTATTGAGGATTAATTTTTAACACTTAACAGTGTTTTTTTTTATGGATAAGGGTTAAATTGGGTTACCTAGTTTTAAAGCACGTTGTCTCTACTTTATTATTAAAGAGATTAATTATTATTATTAATTTTGCTGCAAACATTAATTTTTGCTTAAACTTTCGTTACGAAGCTAATATTTTATAAATGTTATCTTTTCGCAAGAATCTCCAATTTAATCGAAGACTTGTGATCGACGTATGCTTCGAAGGAGTATCGAGTAACTGCGAACAGCTTCACGAGGTGTGCTCATCACGAACAAATTTGACTCATCCGATTACAATTTATGCTTGCGTAAACGGCTGGATGATTTTGACCGCGGTGCAAGAGCAATACTTCGACGTCTCACAACCACCTTGCCTCGAATTCGCCACCAGCAGTTTCATGAATACTCTTTCGAATGAAATTTAAAAGTGCACGCGTAATGATGGCTTTCACCAGCTGGTTCCGTATCCGAACTATAATAGATGACATGTTAAACGAAAGTCCGGAATGAGTGCTTTTGTTCATTACATAAATTGCTAAAGTGGTGGTATTATACTTTATGGTCGTCTATGGGTATTATTTTATGAAAATGTTGCGTTTCCAAATATATCTAGGAAAGTAGCGTTTCGTTGAAACAGAACAAATTTATTGCATTTTCTATTTTAAATTCATTTTAACTTCTTTTTAAGCTTATTTGAATTTGATTTAAAGTTTGTATAAAATTTATTTTAATAAAAATTCTAAAATTAAATTGCAAAAAAGAGTGGCGTGCATCTCACGAAATAAGGATATATGGAATAATTACACTGAAACATGAAACTTCCTTATTTACTGAAAAGTTTGCACGAACTTTCCAAAGAATTTAATAATATGGTGAATTCCTTTTCCATTTTAATATTGTGTACATTAATACGAAGACAGAAATATGAGTACTCGAAGAAAGAAACATGTATTTTGAAAGTTGAATATGCGTACAAAAATATTTCTTTTTTCTTTTTCAATATGCAATCAAACATTTAAGTAAATACGTGCACGTTAATATCAGAGTAGCATCTGCTGATTCAGATCCAGGACTAAACGAGAACAATCATAAACGTGCAATTACTAATAACTTCTGTGAAAGTACCTATCTGATTGTTGCCAACTTAATGACACGTCTTTTCAAACCATAAGCTCACAATTATTGCATTTAATAATTGAACGACATCTGGGCTCAAGGTACACATTCCTAAGTACCATTCATACATACAACAGTATCTGATAACCGTAATCGATCATTAATACAAAATTAGTATTGTTGTAGCAGAGTGAAGCTTAGGATTGAAATAAGTAGATCCTTAATTTACTGTGTAAATTGCCTATTTATTAAGCAGATCGGACCTGATTTCCACACTGACTATTTGCGACTGAGCGCGTAATCTCATATGCTAATGTACAATGATTCATTAAATAACGTTGTAGATCATTAGGCATTGCCGTCGAATTCCAATTTACCGACAAATATTAAATTAATAAGTAATGTACATTCGAGTAATCATAAAGTATTCAGAATAAAGAAAGCAGCAAAAAACAAGAATGAAAGGGTTAAAGTATTACGAATCGTTACCAGCCAAATTTTGCCGCAGGACAGCCAACGTTCTTTGCTCGTTTCACGTCGTTTCTCTCAATACCGTGCTCGTTTGATCCCCGTAACGCGGTGCAGTTCGAAGCGAACATTTTGCCGCGAAATTCGTGCAAGAAAAGGAAACCATCATGCTGTTTCGACGTCTTCGCGTGTTCCCGATGGGCTCGCGCGCCGCTCACGAAGTTACAGAAGAACATTAATGCTTTCACGATCTTAACGAGACGTAATTACTGGTTTTTGTCGATGATAAAAATCGTCCACATCAGGCTACGTTTTGTGGGATAATAAAGCGCTTGCTCTAGGGAGGAAGTATATAAAATAAAGTTTTCTTTACTCCTTTGGTTCTTCAAGTTTTGTATTTCTGCAGAAAACGGGGAAATTCGCGGAGAATTGTGGGATAGTATAAGATGTATAAAGTATAAATATATAATATAATATTTATATATATATTATATAAATATAAAGATAGTATAAAGCAAGATTGTATATTTTGTACGATTATCTTATTATCACTATTATTTTATACTGTTTGTATATTTATTACTAGGTACGCGATTATGACTAGTAATAAATAAATAATAATCAAAAATATCTGCCATGATAAATTATAATAATAATTATAATAATTATATAATAGTAGGTAATAAAAATCGATAAACAAACCTATTATTGGGCATAAACTTTTTAATCGACGATACGTAAATAATAAGTAATAAAAATTGATATTTAATATACTAGATCGATAACAGATACAGTAGCTGACAAAAGTTAAAGACCAGAGAGTCGAAAACACTAATTAATTAATTAATAACAAATAACTAGAGAAATAAATTAACAATAAATAGATAATTAAAATTCGTATTCTATGCTAATCAATAAACAGTGTTCTACAATAATGACGATAAAAATAAGTATACGAACAATATTTGCATACCATAAAACTATGTTTTGCATTGTCCTGTTATCTTAAACTTTTGTCTGCTACTGTAAATAATTAGATAGTATACCGTAAGATTAACAATAACCGAACAAATAAATAAAAAGAGTTGCTACGGACCGTTAAGGATTTCGAATACCAACCCAATTTCTTCGCATACTATAATGAGAAACCTTCAAAAACAATTTTCCTGAAAAATTGTCAGGTTTCAACTTTTATCCTGTAACGACCAGCGCTGTAAATGCAGTATATGCTTCACGACTTTGATCCGAGCACGAATTTTCGTACAAGCCGATGAAGACGAGTTGATCACTCCGAATCGAAATTACACTTCTTTTTCCCTCGTTCATCGCGAGAAACGATCACGCCAGCCGCTACTTATCGTTGGATCAAGAGCCGATCGACCACCAGGTTTCCTCGAAGCTTTCGTGTCGATAGCTTTTATCGGGAGCATTGGCGTGCTAATTCCCGGTGTCACGCGTCAACGTTGACCGTGCGGGCACCGCGAGCGCAATTTCTCGCGCGTGTAATCTTTCACGTCCACTTGTTATTTCGAACAGGCGCGGTGGTTAATGGCGGCCGCTGCGCTGGCCGCGTCGTGAAAACACGATTTATTACTCGACACCCTGGTGAAATTATTCCCGCGCGTCGATCGCGTGTTTGTCAACCACTTTTTAAACGATAAATGCGTGCTCGTGCAGAAACCAGCAACTCTCTCTTATTTTTGCTTCGCGAGGAAATCTACAGCTGATTGTTATAAATAATACAATTTTTATTTTTATTTTTTTTTTGTATGAGCAACCAATTGTGGATCTAGAAGAGAGTGAGAGTAATAAAATTTAGAAATGTAATATAAAATTCCCCGAGAACTCGCTAGGTACAGTAGCGGACAAAAGTTAAAGATTCTTTTTTTTGTATCAGCAACCAATTGTGGATCCAGGAGAGAAGAAGGATAATAAAATTTAAAAATATACTAATATGAAATTCCCAAGAACTTTAGGTACAGTAGCGGAAAAAAGTTTAAGATTTTTTTTTGTATCAGTAATCAAATGTGGATCTAGAAGAGAGTGAGAGTAATAAAATTTAGAAATGTAATATAAAATTCCCCGAGAACTCGCTAGGTACAGTAGCGGACAAAGTTTAAGATTTTTTTTTGTATGAACAATCAATTGTGGTTTCGGAAGAGAGCGAGGATAATAAAATTTATAAATATACTAATATGAAATTCCCAAGAACTGTAGGTACAGTAGTTGACAAAAGTTTAAGACCAAAGGGTGAAAGAAAAGAAATAAATTAATTACTAAGAAATAGCACGATAAATAAAATTTGTATTCTATGTTAATCAATAAATAGTGGTCTGCTATAATAACGATAAAAAGAAGTATATGAACAATATTTGCATACTACGTTAAGTTGAATTTAATTATTTAAATCGTAGCAACAGATGGAATATATCATAATTCAAATTACAAGTAAACGTCAAATTCTGTGAAAGAAGGTTCAAAAAAGCATGAAAGTACTTACCTTTACGAGTTTCATCCTCCTTCCAAGAATAAAAGACGTCTCTCCAGTACACCACAAGCTACATTATATGTGTAAACAAAAATATAAACGAAAAACAAATGAATGAAACTATTTAGATTAATTCCTATTAATTAGCTATGTTTTGAGGTACATTTAAACCACATATTACAGCAGGAAATTATTGCAAAATCTTGGAACTGTAATTTTGCTAAAACACGGTTCACTGTTACAAGAGTTTGATGCACTCCAAAAGCTGGACGCTTTGCATAACTATGAGTTGATGATCCAGTAAATACGTATTGCCTGAGAGCATAACGAATCGCATCGCACGGTGAAATTAACGTGTCTTCACCTGTGCCTGGTAACCGAGTAGCCATTATTACCTACGCGATCTCTCTTCGACTGGCAATTCCCACGTCCCGTGACTTCATCCTTCTCCCAGGCGAACAACTGTTCCCTTTCTTGCCTTGATCCTCGCCTAACGAACTTCGCTAGGGATGTAACGGACGTTCGGCTCGCAATTACGAACGTTGCTCGCAGCGGTTGCTTAAGTAACGAGCGTTCGATCGATCGGTCTGTCATAATTATTACTCGCAATTTGAACATCAGTCGTTAACTGTGCCGTTAACTCTGCAATTTGAGAATCAGCCGTTAACAGTTTGACCCATTTGCATCACAGTTCCCTTGGCACATCCGTGGTATCGAGGATTAACCCATTAACGCTCATGATTGTCAAATGACGACTTTATTGTTTATACAATTTATCTATTGCAATGTATATCTAATGATCACATTTCTCAGCGTAATCGTTGAATTGGTATCCATTGCGCACACAAAAATTGTTATTGTAAGATATTACGTTTTATGTAAGGTGATATATGAACATGACTAAATGAATGTCATTATTTTTATATTTTTTATGGGTTGGTTCAGTTTAGATATCGTTCCTGTGACTAAACATCATTTTGTTCTAATTTGTTGTTTATCATATATTATAATATTCTATATACTACCTGGTGTCTATTATTTAACACTATTCCTACCACAACCGGTCAAATGACCGTTTTTAAAATTTTTTAAATTTTTTATGGGTTGGTTCAGTTTAGATATCGTTCCTGTGACTAAACCTCATTTTGTTCTAATTTGTTGTTTATCATATATTATAATATTCTATATACTACCTGGTGTCTATTATTTAACACTATTCCTACCACAACCGGTCAAATGACCGTTTTTAAAATTTCGATAAAAATTTCATAGATACAACGTAATTGAATCGTTTTTAAACTTTAGACTTTTTCTCAAATATACGTATAATACATTTTTCAATATTCACTTCTTTTTTCATGGTTTATTTTTTGAGAAACATTTGTAGTCTCTCTTACGTGGGAATGTCGCGACAGGAATAAGTATACGTGAAGTGTCGGTAGGAATAGTGTTAAGGCCCTATTTTCAATAGTGTCAGTTTTATCGAGGAAAACGTAGTGGTTGCCAATTGACGACCAGGGGAGGATATACTTATATTTGGTAAGTTATAATATTTTATAATTTGCATAATTATACATTAGCAATAAATGTTATTAGGTACCCAAAATGGTATCTAACTTTTGAAAAGAAAGAATCTGGTCCTTAATGGGATAAGGATGTGAAAGTAGAAGATTCAACCTTTAAAACGAGTTCAAAGTGATTACTGTGGGATTTCTCTTCACGAAGTCACAATAATTCAAATGTTGACAACATTGTAGTCTACTGTATGAATACGAGTGGGAGTAAATGTATGTTTTGCCAACAACTCGTTCCCGACATTCCACGAGGAGAGTTCCATCGTCACTTGCACCGGAAAACACTTTCAGGTAGCCGTTACAGGTAGGCCATTCGTGGCTGTCCTGAACGCAAGGACGCGGGGGTCCGTTATCCTGCCGAGATAATCTGATTTCCCGTGACTGAGATGTCAAAACTGTGTCGTCCTTGACAGCTTGGGGAACGCGATTCGTTTCGCTCCTGGAAAAGACGAAAATATTTGGAGTTCCAGCGTGACCAGAAACGAAACGCGTTTCTCAAAGACCCCCCTTTTTTCTGAATTGGCGGGCAATTCCGGAAACTGCCCGAGAGAATCGAGGGAATTCGATAGGAAACTTGAGAAAGCTCGAGCAGAAATGTTCTGGACAATTTTGTATATCATTGATCGAAAGTTTGAGATCGGTTGATGTTTAAGATCATGTTAAAATCCACATTAATTTTCTTACTTAACTCTTTGTGCTCAAGAGGTGACTTTTAGTCGTCTAATGATATTAGCTTCAAAAATTTTCGAATTCTATATTTTCAAATTCAAATTTAAAAATTTGCATATATGACTATTTAACCTCCGGATCTGATTTATAAACAAACGAACTGAAATTTGGAAATTTGAGAAACTATCATTTGGTGACTGACAGTCACCTCTCGAGTGCAAAGCGTTAATTAGTATTTATAATTAGTATTTATAATAGTAATTATAAATAACTAATTTTCTTACTAATTCGCAATTAATTTTCTATATTCCGATAGATTGTTAATTAAACAGTTTTCTAAGGTATCGCAATTCTAAATTTTTTCTCATAAACAGTCGAATTTTTGAAAACAAGTAGATGTATATAATAGACAGAAAATACTTAAATTTAGACAGCAAATTTATTATTACCTAATATCTACCCAAAATATTGATTTTAAATTGATAAAAAAGTTAGTGAAGGGTAGATACAATCTAAAAAGTAGATTCAAACAAGTTTCAATAGTATCTGTTTATGTAATTTGGACTTAATTTTGACTTCAACTTTGGGAGAATGATGGAAAATAGTACGATACTACCAGCTGTCAAAGCGTTTACGTTTCAAAATCTACCTGTGATTCACGATAATCCTTCTGGTACCGTTTCACCATGGGGTTGTTTATCCATCGGCGGATTATCCGGCTTAAAAAGTCACAAGTCGTGTTTGCGTTTACTCGATGTCCCAGGAAAAGCTGATGTTTACCCTGTTTCCCTTGATTCCTGTGTTTGCATAAAAGCAAGTCGGGCATTCTGGTCGAGCTGACTTTCTGACTTTAAAATAACACTTGATATACCTGCGATTCGGGACAACAATGTCTGCTGTTCTAGCTGAACCGTTACAGCTCTTGCAAAATTTTGCGTTATCCCAAATTTAAATTCGAGAATTAGCTATTCCATAGTCAACGAAACTGTCTTCGTCATCAGATGTATGTAAAATAAATTATTTAGGTACTTGCTCGTTTCAAGGACAACGTAAAAATCTAAACCTCTTAAGATATTTGCAAAATTTACAAAATTCGAATTTATTAGGTTGGTAACTAAGTTTCCGTCGTTTCTTTTTTAAAAAGAAAGTAGATTTTCACCTTGTTCGATCTCTTTCAAATGTAATGCCCGGAGTTTCGTTCAACACTGATGCAGAATTGAGAGTTTGGTTAGAGTCGAAACCGGATGATTTCTCCCAAACGAGGTATTGAAAATTTTGTTGACCGTTGAGAAAAAATTGTAAACTACAAGGGAGAATTAAATTAATATTAGTCCAATAATTTTTATTAAAAAAGTAAACTTCTAAAGAATTTTTAAAAATGGCGGGAACTTAGTTGTCAACCCATTACTTTTTAAAAATCATACAGTGCTCTAAAAATTCGCCGAATCGCGTACTTCACCGCTTATTATTAATATATATATTATATATATTTTTTTTATTATTATTATTATTAACTTATTAAATTATTATTAATATATATATATTAATTAATTTTTAAATTTCGCACAGTGTCTCATCCTTTTCCGATCGCTTTTCTCTCTCTTTCCTTCATCACAAAATTACACGTTTAAAATTCAAACGCGTTGAACCCACAAAACCGAGCAGAAAATGCTTCTAAGCTTTCGTGGATCTGTTTTGACAGGAAGAATCGCAGAGGGTGACGAGGCGAGTCGAGGGAAAAATAGCGAGCGCGCGTTTAGAATCGGCAAAGGGCGAGCGTGACGAAAGCAAGGGGCCCCTTCAGCAAACAGGATTTGCCGATTAACTTTCGAGGTAACCGTGAACCTTCGTGATCCCTCGGAGCACAGTATAACAGAGCTCACTGGGTCAGGGTCGAGTTTTTGACGTTTCGACGAGGTCGAGAATTTCTGCCTAAGAGTGGAACGAATCTCGCGGATAAACGTGTGCACACCTACATTTTGCAGAACTACACTAATGGTCAAAAGTTTGGGATCATTATGTACATTTCAAGGAACGTAAACGTTTAAATTGCACTCTCCTAGAAAAGTCTTCGATAAAAAATAACGCAAAATGAAAGAAGCTAGCTGTGTTATTTTCTGAGTTTTAAAAAGTGTAATTCACTTAAACATGAAAACTTTTAATCGAAGTAAAAACTATTAGAATTGATACATTTTTCGCCATCTAGAAATAAGTATCTTTATTTCAGTTTCATAAAAATCTAATGACACGTTACATGAATTATATTCCAATAATTAAATTACTTGGGTTATCAAATTTTATCTTATCCACTGAATTCACCAGATTCACCACTCATAGGTTAACTTTTTTAAACATTTAGGCTGTATTTAAGAGAAAAAACCTACCCCAACGAATGTGCTATTGGAAACGTCAAGGAACACTTTGATGAAGACTTGCAGAACATTACAATATTTTCAGCGAAAAATTTTTCTTCGTGATGTTTTATCTCGTCGAAGGAGTTGCAGTTTTTTCTATCAAAGGAATTTTGTAATGATCGAAAAAGGTACCAGAAACAGCGCACATCTCGTTCGCCACTTTTGTGGAATTATTATCTTTCCGGTGAATGAAAACTATTAAATGCCTAAAATACACTTTGTTTTCTTTCTTACTCAAAGGTGTATAAAACTGACAAAGCAATATACAACTTTATGAATACATTTAGCACCAACAATTAACGGTTTATGTCGCTAATGAATGCGACGTTAAGCCCTTAATTAAAAAAAAAAAATTAACGTATCGTACCTAAATTTTGTTTCAAATATGCCTGAAGCATTGTCTTTTACGATATGTACACATATTATTCGTTCTCAATCATTCCAATATATTTAACACTATTCCTACCGACAATTCACGTATACCTATTCCTACCGCGACATTCCCACGTAAGACAGGCTACAAATTTTTCTCAGAAAGTAAACAATGAAAAAAGAAGTGAATATTGAAAAATGTATTATACGTATATTTGAAGAAAAGTCTAAAATTTAAGGGCGATTCAATTATTTTGTACATATGAAATTCTAATCACAATTTTAAAAACGGTCATTTGACCGGTCGTGGTAGGAATAGTGTTAAAACCTATCCTTATGCCATCGTTTAAAAATCGGCACGAACTTTCCGGGCAACCCAACACATTACACAACAACCCGGTATGTAACCGATACAGGTGCCACCTGAAATGTGATTCCAAACTTCTGATCGGTGGTGTATTTCCGAGATCCATGAAAAGGATCGTTCACGCCGGTTTCTGCCACGGAGACCAGCCGCGATGTTTTACAATGCCCGTTTACGACGGTCGATCTTGTTTCCTCGCCTCGAACATCCGTTCGCCAAAGCGCCCCCGATATTCTGCTTCGCTTCTGCCTCGCTCGACGAAACCGAACCGGCGTCGCTTCTGCGTGGGTTTTACGTTCTACGAATAACTTCGCGAACAGCTCCGAAATGGTGGACTTAAATCTTATCCAGAACCGAACGTTTCCATTCATCTTAGAACCTATAATACGTTGAAACATGTGTTCAACACAGTGTACACTGGACCTGGCAAACACACGCTAACCATTCGCTAAATGATTTATCATAAGGTACAGTAGCGGGCAATAGTTTAAGACGACAGGACAAAGTAAAACATAATTTTATGGTTCGCAAATATTGTTTATCTGTTTATTTTTATCGTCATTATGGTAGAACACTATTTATTGATTAGCATAGAATACAAATTTTATTTATACTGTTATTTGTTATTAAGTAATTTATTTACAGTAGCGGGCAATAGTTTAAGACGAAAGGACAATGTAAAACATAATTTTATGGTTCGCAAATATTGTTTATCTATTCATTTTTGTCGTCATTATGGTAGAACACTATTTATTGACTAGCATGGTATACAAATTTTATTTATACTGTTATTTGTTATTAATTAATTTATTTACAGTAGCGGACAAAAATCTAAGACGATAGGACAATGTAAAACATAATTTTATGGTTCGCAAATATTGTGTATTTATTCATTTTTATTGTCATTATAGTAGAACACTGTTTATTGATTAGCATAGAATACAAATTTTATTTATACTGTTATTTCTTATTAAGTAATTTATTTATTTTCTTTGACCCTTTGTTGGTTTTAAGCTTTTGTTCGCTACTGTATATATGAACCATTTATTTTGAGAGTGATATACAGTAGCGGACAAAAGTTCACGACGACAGGATAATGCAAAGCATGCATTGTTATAATATTGTTATATAACTTATTTTTATCGTCATTATGATAGCACAACTATTTATTGATTAGCATAGAATATGAATTTTATTTATTGTGCTATTTCTTAGTAATTAATTAATTTGTTTTCTTTGACTTTTTGGTCTTAAACTTTTTTCCACTACTAAACTCTACGTTGTCTATGTTCTAATGGAATTGTTGTTCCTTTTTCACAATTAACTTTGAAAAAATAACCAAGAGATAATTGAAGGGGTTGAAAGAAAAGTGAAATAATTCTTAGGGTGGAGTGTTGATCTCAGAAACAGAGTCTTGCGTTTTCTTAAATTTTTTTGGGGTTTCCTACATACGTTTTTGGTCGAGACTCAGAAAAGAAGAGCGCTTCCTGAGGAAGGGACCTCCTGGCGTGCAATTGGTCACAGGGAACAATGAGGCCCCCCGTAAAGACCAAGTATAAACAAACCCTTCTTCGACTACCAGGCCCTCTTCGCCCGACTGGTGACCATTGCGAACCCTTACCGCAATGAACAATGCGACACGGATCCCCTTTGTGCACGTTTCGGGGTCATCCTTGGCCTCCAAATCGAAAGGAACAACAACGAACCGTCCGTTCATAGGAAGAATGCGTGAAAAGTATGCTTTTCATGAAGTGTTACGTTATCGTAACTTTTATTATCGTTATCCAATAATTTTCAATCAAATTTCATAATTTATTATACGCTCAGTATTCTGATAATATTTTATGAAATTTTCAAACTTATCACACATACGATTTTCTAATTATTTGGAATCAAACTTGAATTATAATTCATTATCGACGTATGTACACTGATCATTTTTGATTTTCAATTGTTTAATAATTTTAAGTTAAACTCAATTCACAATTTATCATCAAAATATGTACATGCTGTTCTGATCATTTCTAATCGAGTTTACAATTTATTACCTACAGTAGCGGACAAAAGTTTAAGACGACAGAACAATGTAAAACATAATTTTATGGTATACAAATATTGTTTATCTATTCATTTTTATTGTCATTATAATAGAACATTATTTGACGGAAATTGGGTTAAGAGAATGGAGCAAGTAAAACGCTGATTTCAGAACAGCTGGTACTATACAATTCTTTAATGTGTACGATGTTTACAGTTCGACGTCGATACAAATAGTGTATTCTTCGAAGATTTGGCGAATAACTCATTAGCATATACAAACATATGAACGACGGCATTGATAATAAGGTCTTACGTGCTATTGTAAGATGTCGCAAGTATGAACTTTGAATTCCAACACTATTGATTAGCATAGAATACAAATTTTATTTATACTGTCATTTCTTATTAATTAATTTATTTATTTTCTTCGACCCTTTGGTCTTAAACTTTTGTCCACTACTGTACCTAACAAGTTCTCGAGGAATTTTATATTACATTTCTAAATTTTATTACCCTCACCCTCTTCTGGATCCATCATTGATCGCTCATACAAAAAAAAAACAAAAAAAAAACAAAAAAAATAAATAAAAATTGTATTATTTATAACAATCAGTTGTAGATTTCAATTTATATAATTTCAATCGAGCCTCGCAACTTATTACGCATCCACATATCATTACGAAGCTAACTTTTCAACGTTCGATGGATTATTTCAATGATCGAAGATGAGACTGAATTTCCAACAGTCATCATTGCGAATCGAAAAATTTTGAAAGGCGATCGCGAAAAAGGGAATACCCTGTGCCACCTAGAAAGATCTTCCAGGTTCACGGGTCACCGTGACGAAATTGATGGGCCTCTCAGGTACGGGATTCTGCCTTTTCCGGTGATAACAATCCGAATGGAACGAATCGTGTTTTCGAAACATGGACGCCTTTGCACGATTGTTCGTGCTGCGCCGTGACGGAAGCACTGGCGACACCTGCGCCTCGTTTCCGAGCCGAGACTAATCCGAGGACTCTCGCCTCTTTTTGGTCCACCATTCGTTTCAAGCCGGAATAAAGTAGAGGTGTGTTAAAATCCCACTGGATGTATGTCGTATGATTAACAATAACCGAACAAATAAATAAAAACAGCTCCTACGAGCAGTTAGGATTTCGAATACCAACCCAATCTCTTTGTATACTACAAAACTATATTTTGCGTTGTCCTGTCGTCTTAAACTTTTGTCCTCTACTGTAAATAGATAGAGATAAACCGACAGAGGTAGCTAGATTGGTAAACAAAGGAAGGAGGGAGAAAAGAGACAGACAATGGATGATTGGAGAATTATAATGACAGTAAAAATGAATAAATAAACAGTATTTGCGAACCATAAAATTATGTTTCACACTGTCCTGTCGTCTTAAACTTTTGTCCTCTACTGTAAATAGATAGAGATAAACCGACAGAGGTAGCTAGATTGGTAAACAAAGGAAGGAGGGAGAAAAGCGAGAGACAATGGATGATTGGAGAATTATAATGACAATAAAAATGAATAAATAAACAATATATTTTCGTACCATAAAATTATGTTTTACACTGTCCTGTCGTCTTAAACTTTTGTCCTCTACTGTAAATAGATAGAGATAAACCGACAGAGGTAGCTAGATTGGTAAACAAAGGAATGAGGGAGAAAAACGAGAGACAATGGATGATTGGAGAATTATAATGACAAAAAATGAATAAATAAACAGTATTTCGAATCATAAAATTATGTTTTACACTGTCCGGTTGTCTTAAACTTTTGTCCTCTACTGTAAATAGATAGAGGTAAACCGACAGAGGTAGCTAGATTGGTAAACAAAGGAAGGAGGGAGAAAAGAGACAGACAATGGATGATTGGAGAATTATAATGACAGTAAAAATGAATAAATAAACAGTATTTTCGAATCATAAAATTATGTTTTACACTGTCCTGTCGTCTTAAACTTTTGTCCTCTACTGTAAATAGATAGAGATAAACCGACAGAGGTAGCTAGATTGGTAAACAAAGGAAGGAGGGAGAAAAGGGAGAGACAATGGATGATTGGAGAATTATAATGACAATAAAAATGAATAAATAAACAATATATTTTCGTACCATAAAATTATGTTTTACACTGTCCTGTCGTCTTAAACTTTGTCCTCTACTGTATACACGGACTGTTCCCCGACTCGTAAATGGATTAATGTGATTAACGGGCACGGGAGGGAGGGGAGGAGGGAAAAAGTTCGTCCGGTAATTGGTTCTCTTGTAGAGATGGGGCTAGAGTGCCTCTGTCCTCCCTCCTCCCGCCCTTTAACTCGTTCTTTTCATTGTTCCCTTTTGCCATGGGACAGCGCGGCAGAATGCGGACTAGGGTTGCTGCGCCAGGGGAAAAGAAATCGCTGCGATCCAACGACGATCACCTTTATGCTTCCTTCTTGTTTCGTCGCCGCAAGAAAGTCTAATAGGACGTACGGGACGTTGTAATCGGGGAATAGCACGGCGATTCCGATGGGGGAAAAAAAAAGAATCGGAGCGCGCCTGGGGCATTCGAATGGACTCGTTACAACGACCCGCGACCGCTTCGCGGAGAACTGTTGTCTACGATTAACGCAAAAACGACGTTTCTGTTTCTTCTGCCGGGCTTTGCTCGCTTCGCAATGGGACTGATAACCTGAAAAACTGTGGAGCAAGCTTCATCACGGGGAAGACGCAATGTGTTCCGTGGAACAAGCTTCCCTGAGTACATAGTAGTGTATCGAAATGGTTAGTTTAAAAATTTGACTGTAGATTCTGTGTATAAAAGTGTGGATTGAATACTAATATTATTTTTTGTTGTTCTTTAATTATTAGGTTAGGGTCGCATTAACTACTATATAGGTTATTAGCGAGGTTTTAGTAGGTGTGTCCTATGTTTGACACTAACATTATTATTTACTAAGTGTTAACAAGAATTTATTAAAAATTATACTTTGGAAAAGCAGGAAATGCATTCGATGAACTGTAAACAATACTATTTCAAGACTAAGTAATAACAAAAACAAATAGAATCAATGGCAGCGCTGTGTTGAGGAAAAAATTGGAGATCGCCCATAATAAATATAAACCTAATAATAGCTCCAAAGTGTATCAAAAAGAAAATAAACAAACCCACAAATTAACAAAACCTAAACGAAGTTACATCTTAATAAAAATAAACATCCCCAAAACTATCCATCCGCAACGACCGTCTCTCCTATTCCGACGCATAGAATACGCACCCAAAATTTTTTCCCAATCATCCCGATACACCCTGTATACACTCAAGGGGAATCTGTTCGGGACTTCCTCGTGCAAGAGGGAGAGACACGGCCTCCTTCCCGTTCATCGCATCCCCGCCGATAAATCAGTACACTTTGCGGTTCCCCATCGTGTAGAACGAGGCTCATAAGCAGCATACCGCCGCTTATCCCCGGGGTGCGGTTATCTTCGCGTGTACCGGGTGTACATTATCTCAGCCGCGGCGTGTAAATATACCGGGGCAATCGCGGGACGCGTAACAGGCCGTGAAAACGGAGCGGCCGACGTTCCACCAGCGTTCAACGTCGAGGGTGGCGAACGGCATCATCCCTACGCAGCAGGGGAGGTGGGAGTGGTCGCGTCTAGTGTTTATAAACGGGATTAGGGGAATCATCGGCGGTGTGTACCACCCCGTGTGGCGCAGGGGTGTGTCTGGCCAGGGCGGGAAAGAGGGAGCGGGCTTTGGATGTATGGACACTGGGCCTGGCCGTCGGACACATTCAATCAGCCCGATTGATCGTGTAGTTACAGGCGCCCCTCGACTTTTGCACATTCTACTTTCGCACAATTCGCTATTTTGCACATTTTTGAAAATTTAACTTTTTAAGCCTTTGGGGGAGGATGTCCCCTCTGAGGGGACATCGTGAATCGAGCAAGCTACAGGGCTGTCCCCTCTCAGGGGACGTCAGACTTTAGCTATCAGTTGTTCCGATCAATACTTTAAAACAATTTTTGGTGCATATTTTTTTACATCCCTTTACTTTCGAAAATTCAATATGCGCACACAATTTCAGGAACCAATTGTGTGCGAAAGTTGAGGGATGCCTGTATCTGGATTCACACGGTTCTTCGGCCGCATTTATTATCGACGCTTCTCAACCCCCTCCCCCCTCCCCCTAGGTGGTTCGCGTTCGCGTTACGCCACTAGCCGGACTGTTTGGCTGACAGCGATCACCGATCGGATATGCCTGCTGTCAGCACGCGGGATGCTTCTGTGATTGAATCGAACGGAATGGATTTTCGAGTTACGGTACGACGGTACGCGCTTAACCCCTTGATATACAAATAAAACGGAATTTAATGCGTCCGAAAAATACTACTTAATTTGGCTCAATTGAACAGTTACGTGCAAGCTTAGGAACAGAACATTTTGTTTTGAAATTCTTTTTGAAAGGGGGGTGCAGGGAGCATCTTGAATATTCTAAATGAAACAGAATCGACATACGAGTGAAATAATTGAACAATCTAATAGTACACTGCTTGGCGTTCGTTGAAAACAGCTTTTAACGAGTCGATTAGATATTTAGAATTGTCGATTGTTATCTATTTTTGGTTCTCTCGCTTCTTGGGTGCACTGGAGACCAGATCGAGAAGTGTGAATGAAGTAGTAAGCAAGGTCCAGAACAAGTTATTACTGATCTCGAGTTATAGGCAAATAAAGTCTACGCTTGCTTCATCGAAACCGTTTCAGGAATTAGCGTCGATGACTCTGGGAATATCATCGAGGACGAAAAAGTGAACATTAGCGAGAAAGTACAACACATGCGGACAGGTACGTCTCCCTTTTTTAGGATAATCGTTTTGTAATAACGAGGAATTATGACGACGGAGATTCAATATAGAACGCGTTTAATCTCGAGACGTTGGTTCGTGTTTTATAGCGTAATAAACTACGCTCTTCCCGTGTGAAGAAAATTATTGTGATTAAGGTCGTTGACGCTCAAAGCTTAACACTCTATAACTCATCGTAAATGCGAGTATCGAGATGCAGTTAAATAGCAGACCAACGTAGACGTCGTTTTTATAATTTTTAAAAGTCTGCTCGAAAAACCCTGTGCAGACTTCCACGCGAAGGGATCGCAGGAAGGTTGCGCGATATCTGGCCCGGACGCGCATGGTTACGCGCAGGTTCGCTTTTGCTCTAGAAAATATCGGGATGCTCGCGAAAAAGTGGCGGGGGAGAGCGCGAGGAGGGCGGGGAGGGGGCAGGAGAGCTCGCACGCGAGGTTGCATGCGGATCGGGCCAGATGGGCGTGGTCGGCCGCCGGCCACGCCCCTCGCTTCCCCTCTGTGGGCGGCGTAGAGGGGAGGCCCTGCCCGCGATTGGCCGGCAACCGGTTCGTGAGGTCGTACCCGCATTAATTATTCTAAATAAGTCGTCGCCCCTGCGGCGGCTGATTATAGAGTTTGCAGTGCCATAAATAGAACCCGTTTACAAATCGCGTTCGGGGAATAATGATCGTCGCGGCGAGATCCCGCGTCCTGTCCTTCCTTTTGCAAGCCGAACGAAAAACCCAATCAATCCCTGACGTACGGGACGCCGTGATCGGTCTCGCCCTGGGCGTTTTCTCTTTTGGTCCAGGCGAGTCCTTTAGAGCGACGCGCCCGTCTTGTGCCTACGTGTCCTAACGAACGAATTAACCGCGTTTACCTCTCGAACCGGCCGGTTCTTGTTGGAATACATTTGAACGGCAATCAGGCCCCAGAGATGGATGACAGTGTCAAACCTCGGGACGGACCCCTTGGTTCCCTTTCTTCGGGGACCTACGTGGAATCGTGTGGTTCGGAATGAATTAGCAACTGGTCCTGTTTTTGTTCGTGGAAGACGGTCGAAATTTAAAGAAATCGAACATGTAGATCGGTGTAAAGAGAAAAGTGCTATGGATGTTTATAGGGAATTTCTGGGAAAATTTCCGTGGCTTTCAAATTGAGGGCACAAAAGTGCACTTGCTTTCTGATTTAACCTCACAAAAGAGGGAACACGAGTCACTGGATTTTTTCAAGGAAAAATGTTTCGAATCAATGTTATATCTTCGATAATTACTTCCAGACGAATCGTGTAACTTCGTTTCTACTAGAAACGAAGAACTTAGTATGTTAAAAGAAATGATAATAACTTTAGGCGACGGGAAATAGATATCAAAACTGGTAGTCTATATATTTATACGGCGTGCAAAGGCAATCGCTAAAAGGTTAAATTTTCATAAACCAGTTAAAAAAAAAAAAATGTCAGAATGTAATTAGAAACATGGAAGAATATTTCGATGAATACATCAAAAAAGTAAATACACATTCTCCACAAAAAATGGTGTATACATTTCCATACATCTAATAACAATAATATAATGCACCATTAAAATGCAACAGCGTTAATAGTCTCCAATGATTTATCTAGCAATATGACATTCTTCAGACTCTCTTATATTAGGCTTGCTGCAGGCAGAACTGATTGAGTGAATTGAAATCCGTTTCTCAAACAAGACCATCACATTTTTTTTAAAGAAAACTCTGTTTCTCCGCAGCCTAACCTTAAATCGATTACTGCTCAATTTATCACGATCAATCTTACCTTGACAAATAACAGTGCTGCACTAGCGAGCGTTTAGAGGCTAAAGGAAGATCGTGTTGAAAACTAGTTCAGATGATCTGTCTCTTCCCTTTCCCTCCAGGGGAGACGGTGTTCCGTTCCGACTGGAAAGTGGCGTGGACCGCGGGCTCCGCTCACAGACGAGGCCTCTATTGATGGATAGACACGTTATGGTTATTTATAGCGGCTATCTCTATTATTGTTCTTGCACGAATCCAGCCAGGAACCTAATGATCCCTTTGCGGTTCACGTGGCAGCTGGTATACCTGGGTGTGGTTATTAATAAAATTGTGTAGGCACTCTAACAACGAGCTTGCACGTTCCTTCGCGAACTTCAACTTACTTAGGAGAACAATAATAGCCAGTCCATGGTGTACGTGCGTTGATACTTTTCACAGGGATCTAAACATAAAATACATTAAAGAACAACTAGAAAAATCTGCAATAAATATAAAATGAGAAATAATTCCAATGAAACACTGAAAAACTTAAGACAAATTTTGGACATCAGAAAATTAAAGAGAATCAAAAATATCGATTCACAGAAATTGTAAATAATAATATGTATATTGCATAACCGCGAAGAAATATGGCGATTTTTGAGTTATTATCATGAAAATGTTACAGAAAGGCTTTCCAACTAATTAAAACAATATTATCCATTGATCTTTATAATTTGGCTGATAAGGATTTTGTTTTAATCACATGACACTGTGCCCAATTTTATAACTACATTTTATTATTAATTGTGTTACGAATAATACTTGTTGATGAGTTGAAAATTGTATCAGTTTGAATTGCGTCGTAAATGTGATGGACAAAAATAGTTTTCTCTTCTCCTGAATAATATATATTCTTTTGGAGTTATGTTACTTTCTCCATAAGTGTGACACATGTAATGAAAATACTGTTGGATGCATCCACACGCACGATAAAATTATATAGAATAAATTTGTTGGTTGGCTTTATACAGACATTTGTAAACATAATGTAGAAATTAATAAAAAAAAAAAATTTATTAAGGAAACAAAGGACGTATATTCTGTTAATCTTCTAAACGATTCTAAACTTATTTTTAAAAGATCATAAACAAGCTCTTAAACATCATAGGCACAAACGTGTTATACTCGTAAACACGTTTGCAGGAAGTAGGTGTTGGGTAAGAGAGAAAATTTTATGGAGATACGGATAAGCGTTGAGTTTTCCCGATTACAGTATTTCCTCGTTCGATTATAATCGAGACTAAACGATTACAATCATTACGGTTGGCAAGACTGCTTATTATTACTGTGCTGGCTACCTTGTAAAACATTCAACTCTAAGCTCTCACCGCTAACAGCGTCCATTTTCATGAAATTAACGTATCGATTTTATGTTAAATCGACGGCAATTAATTTCAGCCTCGTTGTGAGTTATTTATTGATAATTGCTCAACGTTAATTATTATTCGATACGTATTGCCTCGCGTGTAACCGGCATGTCACGAGATGGATTTTATTACCAGCTTTAATTGGCGCGATTTTAATGACGGCTCCTTAGAAGACTCGCGTGTTTCTAATGCATAGGTTCGCTCCTTTCATGTCGTGAGCAAATAACGTTTCCACCGAAGAAGAGAATCTCATGCGATTAGACGTTAAAAGGGTTAATGGCTGTAATTTTCTCTCCATCGGTTAATGACCGAGTGTGTCGTGCTGTTTCTAATGGCGTTAATTACGCCACCGTGGTGTCCGAAGCGCACTCCAGAATCATAGTTATCCGTGGCTATCTGAACGATAAAGTTCGTTCACTGGCATTAAACGTAATACCTGCCAGGGAAAACGAGTCTGTTTGCAATACAAAACGCAGACCTGCTGTTATGGTTGGACAAGCTAACGCTTGAATTTGTACCACTGTAAAAGAGAAAGCAGTTTATTGAATTACACACGTGCAAGTTAAACGACGAATCATTTAGCCATCTACTTTTGAATGAACAATCGATTAACTCGTCGAGTAAAGGGAAACGCAAGGACGACAAGAAAGAGAGCGAGTGCAAACGCGAGATCGTGGGCTAACATCTGTAGCAGCACGGATGATACATTTGTTCGTTAACCGTTAGGAAAGTCTACCCAAAAAAAACAGAGGCAGAGGTGGTGGGAGGTAGTTTGGCGGATGCCCGTGTAAATTTTTGTATAAAGCGATTTCGACGTCGAACGATAAAACTCACGTCAGTGAGAGAACGCTTGTCGACTCGAAGAAATGAATTGGTTGCCTCTAGATGGAAATCGGGGTGGGGAGGAACAAAAGTATGGAGTAGTGGGCATCGTACATTGGGAGGGGAGGCTGAGTGGGCGTGACTCGGCGGGGAGGGGCAAGATTGTGGGCGAGATCCTTGCTCGCGCTGATGGTGGGGGATCGAAACAGGGCGGGGAGTGGCTGGCGCTCTTACCGATGTTCGCAGTGGCGCGGATACTGTCGTTTTTTCCAGCAACATTGTCCAGTTACTTGAAAACATCAAGAAAAACGTCTTACTAAAACAAATTTTGACTAACATATTTTTATTCGGTGATTATAAAACAAGTATTAGTTTATATTATGAAACTGAAACATAATTTCAAAATTCCTACTGACTTTGATAACAATGTTTTTACTAGTATGAGTTTTTCTAAAAATGTTTGAACTTTTTCTTAAAACGTAGAAAGAAAAACGTAACTTTAAAGAAGTGAATAACGTATTTTATCTACAATTGCGACACGCAGAGATGAAAAAAAGGTTACAAGTGAGACAAAAATCTGGTGAACGTTGAATCAAGACTGGAACGTTGCAGTGGGATCGATTGTAGTAAACTCTAGCTCCAGCCCCCTACTACCCGTACTAGTGGTGGTGGGGGGAGCCGCGCAAGCGGTGGGGATCAGGGTAGACCTTATGCCAGTAGGCGGAGCCTGTGACTGAAGAGTTAATAGAGATACAATCGAGGGTGTCTAGTGCACTGCACTCCAGGCTGGGGCGTAGGAGGAGTGAAGGGGCGAGGGGGGCGGAGGGGAGAGCGGTAAGTAGGGACCACAGGTCCCCTAGTTTAGACATCACTGAGCGACGGATGGACAGCCAGTCAGACCCGTCACAGCACTCGCTCGAGTCCTCGGAAACCTCGAGAAAAGCCAATACTAAGGAGACCTCTCGCTCTTGGAGCTGATCCAGAGACGCTTACCGTTAATCTCGCTTCGAGAAACAGGGACACTAAAACAGGGCAACGTTACGCACCTAGACGAATTTGCCACGTGAGCCGACGCAGCACGCGACATCCCCCGATAGATATTGCGCAATACGCGGGAAGAGGACATTCGAGGGTCGCCAGTGACATCAGAGCAACAATGAACGATCTGTGTCTATGAACGATCAGTGAACAAAGTATTGTGACACGTGCGTGGTGATCTCAAGCGAAGCCTTCACGAACGAAAGTACCGAATTGTGGGTCAGTGTTCCCATAGCGGTGAACATTGAGGCCTGACAACAGACTAAAACAGTGACAAGTGTGACCTCGTGTGCAAATATGACGACCGAGGGTTAGCGTTACGATTCACGTTCTATCGTTCAACTGTCAATCGGGTCGACAGATAATACACTATAAGACTATATTCGGAGGAACAAAAAATGAGCGTGACTCTCGTGACCATGGATTCCGCGTACGGTCTTCGATTAGGGATCGGCAGCCACCATCACCACCACCATCATCATCATCATCACAGAGTTCGATCTCCCGAAAGCCACGTGGTCCCCCATCAGGACCAGCAACAGGATCACAAGGACGACATTGAGACGCCTTTACGATTCAGCGTGGTAAACATCCTGAGACCAGACTTCGGTCGAGAAGCGATTCTCAACACGAAAGCACCGAAACAAAGCGGTTTGGTGGCCGGACACCCGACGACGATCCCAGTCCCGATCCCACGTCGCAGTCCTCTCTCTCTTCCACGTGATCTGAGCCTGTCGTCGAACAGGCTGTCTCCCACGAGGCCTCAGACAGGTAGTTTCTCGGCGCATCGGGAAAGGGATCTGTTTTCGTCCCATTGTGGACTGACGTCACCCCTTCAGAGGAGCACCGGTCTCAGCAGAAGCGGAAGTCTCGAGAGCCTGGCAAGTAGCAGGAGCTCCGTCACCGGAAGCTCCGTGACCGGGGCACCCTCTCTGGGCTCCACGTCCTCCACCATCGGCAGTGATTCCTTGAGCGGAGACAGCAGTTCCGGAAGCGCTACCAACACCACCACGAGCCAGACTGGTCTGAATGGGCAGAGTCCTTGGCCCGCATGGGTTTATTGCACCAGATACTCAGACAGACCGTCTTCCGGTAAGTGCCACAACTATTATTAACTCTTCGCCTTATTAATATGAATCACACAATATAGAAGAGAACAGTTTACCTTCCGTTTATGAGACTGAATTATGAAATATAAGATTTGGGTTCAATTTGTTTGAAGTAGTAAATAAGATGGGAATAATATTAAATCTTATAATTAAGCAGTAAATTTACAGTTGGATTTGTTCAAAAAAGATTCTTGATCATTTAATCGATTTCATGAGTTATTTTACGTGGCCGCTGAAAAAATTGTACGGTATAGGGCAGATCGTAACTTTTTAAAATTAATATTCAATACTTAGATTTCATTATTGTCTTGTTCACAATTGAACTCGTAAGTTGTATCACGAAATATATATTAATTGATACAGAAAAACCATACGAAAGATCAGCATATGATCATTTTTATGTACGTTTTACATTCCTTCAAATTGTTTTTCTTAACCAACCGTGACAAGGTTAATGGCTGTTAAATATTCAGTAGAAATAGGGTGGTAATAAAACGATCTTTACTTTTGCAATACGTAATATGTTCTTGTCACTTGCACGTTTGCAGACAGAGTGAGTATTCGTCACACGAAAATCGCGTGAACGACGGCCCTTACTTCTCCCACCATAATCATTCCTATTATCTTAAACATGGATAGATGGCGACGTTGTCACAAATCGCGGATTCTCAACAATAGCCATCTCCAACGGTACACAGCCAAATTATGTAATTCAATTTCCTGTGGTCGCAGATGTGCAAATAGAAGAGCTGGTCGACCTCGCGTAAACACGAGAAAAAAGTAATAATAATAATAATAATAATAATAATAATAATAATAATAATAATAATAATAATAATAATTTTTTTTTTTTATTTTATTTTACTTATAAACGGACCGAAGCCCTTTACACAATATGTTTAAACAGAAGAAGAAAAGAAAAAAGAAAAAAGAAAAATCAAAGTAAATACATAATTAAAGAAAAAAGAAAAATCAAAGTAAATACATAATTAAAGAAAAAAGAAAAATCAAAGTAAATACATAATTAAAGAAAAAAGAAAAATCAAAGTAAATACATAATTAAAGAAAAAAGAAAAATCAAAGTAAATACATAATTAAACTTAGCGTAAAAAAAAGTGATGTGTACAATAACTTATTTTACGACTAGGAACAACTTTAATCACTTAACCTGCGCAATAATAATAATAATAATAAAAATAATAATAACTTTATTAACAGGTATGGAACCCTTCGGTACATAAAAATACAAATTAGATTTGTTAGGAATCGTGTAGTATATAATAACGCTAATTTACGCGAGCCGCGAATCTGATCGATGACCTGGTCCACAAGGATTAATTCACGGAGCCCGTATCTACCCTGGGACAGATATATCTCAGTTAATCGCGGTATCACGCGGAAGTCGTGAGACGCGGCCGGTCGGCCATAGCTCGCGACTACTCGCGACCACTATTTCTCTGTGTATCCGCTTAATCAATTTACTTCGGCGACCGTTACATCTGGAAACCAGTTTCTATGTAAATCGAGGCGCGTACCCGGGGAACGCTATCGAAAAATCGCGCGCGCCACATAAAGTTCACCTAATTACGGCCACCATGGGGTAACGCGATCGGATTCCATGAAGGAATACCAGTTTCCCGAACTGTCGTTCCAGTTTCGAGCCGACATCACCGGCGGCCATCGCCTCAACGATCTTTTAACCCTTTGCGCTCGCGAGGCGACTGTTAGTCGCCAACCGATAGTTTCACAACTTTTCAGACTTTCGTTCGTTTGCTTATTAACCCTCTATGGGCTCGAGTAACTTTCAAGTCACGTGTTAATTTATTGACATTTTAACAAATAATTTTTTTTTTCATGAGATGGCGTATACGTATTAATTATATAATATTCTACAATATAAAATTGTTTAAACTGGAAAACCTTTTTTTATCTTCATATATAGAATTATAATTGTTGATTTTTCGTTCCATCAATTCTTTTATATTTAAAACAAAAATTCGGCCCATAGAGGGTTAATTAGACTCGAAGGTTGAATAGTCGTGTATGCAAATTTTAGTATACGATTTGACTATACTGAATGAAGTTTAATATAAAAGTGAATCTTAGTAAATATTTTGTACTTGAAAATGTTTGAAATTAATATCGTTAGATGGTTAATAGTCACTTTTCGAGTGCAAAGGGTTATTAACCCATTCGAACGCGAAGCTTAATGCGTACGATTGTTTGGATTATCTATGCACAAACCTTATACTAATATTAACAATCTTACGCGTTGCCTCGTTTAAATCGTAGACACTGTTTACAAATTTATTCGAACCGATAAAATTATGTTCGTGTACGATAGCGAGAACCGATTACCCGATTTGTTCGAAGATAAGAATAAAAGTGAGAAACTGAAATGTTTAAGGGAATCCTATTTATTTTAATTTATGCAAGATAGCGCGTGGATAACGGGACGAGCGTAGAGAATAGATAGATGGTTTAGATTGTACAAAGTTTATGGAATATACAGAATTTTAATCAACCCGATAGAAAGCTTCTTAAAAAGCGATGCTATCGGTCTGAAAGATTTGTATCAAACCTGTAATTCATTGAAATTAGAATCTGCTGCAATTAATACCTGACAAAGTATAATTATTTCAATTCTAAATAATTTCCTGTCTTCTTGGGTATTCGTAAAATCGACGTGTAACTATTTGAAACGTGATACCCAAACGAGGGGAAATATTTCGCAGATTAATTTACAACATTTGTCCTGTACATGAATAAAAGATGATGAAGGAAGAAGACTAAAACGTTTGGATACATCTAATACTTTTTCAAGTTCCTCGAAATGATACCAACACTTCAGGACAGAATATTTAGTTACACAAACAGCTATTTACTATTCACAGGATAATGTAATAAAAATGTATTTCGAATTAAAGTATTTCTGAATACCGATACACGTACAATTATACAAAATCATCTATAACATCACAATTAATTAATGCTAAATCACTTATATCCTACATTTGAATAATTTTCAAATACCTGGAATAAAGGTAATTGTAAAAAAAAAGAAATAAGAGTACTACGATTCAGTGCACAAACTGCTTTGAACTCGTTCAGAAGAAACCGATCGCCGTCGAACCACCATAAGGCTACATAGTTTATGCGTACAGTAGTGGATAGAAGTTTAACCGTTTGCGTACCAGAGGGTTTTTAAAAAACACGATCGAAAAACGCCAAAGAGCGCGATTACGCTCTTTCGATTACGTGTCGGAATATTATTTGTTCTTCAAATTTTTCATATTTTTAATTTGTCACTTATTATTTTATGAAATACTATTATTACTATATATATGTAAGAGAAGTACGCTGTCTTCACTTATAGTTATCGATATAGATATAGATATAGAGGGAGCTATAGTTAGATGACATACGTGCTGAATAAGATTAGGTTACGGAAATATAATTATAATTTATAACACAAAGGAGACAGAGACTTATAAACGTTGTAGGATAACAAAATAGAGAATAGACTTTAATTGTCGTTTCTCTTTTTACAGGTAAATGTGTATATTGTAAATAATGTGACGATTAAGAAAATAAAATTAATCTCTTATTACAGAGCAACACATTGTACTTTATTCTCTTGTTGAAAATTCTCAACGATATTAACTACCTTATATATATATATATATATCATCTACTTGTATTTTATACTATTATTTATATATTATATATATTATATAAATTGTGCGCTGTCAATTGTCTGGATCGGTTAAATGCGCTGGGTTTTCTCGACAGGAAATCGGAAGAGTGCGAAAGTGGCTCGTGGTACGCGCAGACGACAGTATGAAACATAGTTTTCTGGTTCGCAAACATTGTTTGTGAATTTTTATTGCCATTATCGTAAAACATTTTATTCGTTAGAATAGAATACGAATTTTTCTGATCGTAATATTTCTCATAAATAAATTCATTTATTTTCGCCAACTCGTTGGTCTTCAACTTTTGTCCGCTACTGTAACCAAGAGAGTTGCATTGCAGGGTGAACGTGCCACTTCGAACACAACACCTGCGACCGTTCGCAGAACTTAATCCCCTGGTAACCTATAACCGCGATCTACCCTCTGCAATCGTCGTGTCCCAGATTACGCGACCTGGAGTCTAGCCTCCAGGGTGGTCCGCGACCCTACCACCAGATAATCGCTTTACTACTAATTACCGCGAATCGTGATCGATGCTTTGCTCCGCGCTACCGATTCCCTCCCCCCCCTCCCATGAGCGGCTAATTAAAGAGTGTTCGAAGGGTGATCGATGGTCGATGGTAGATCTTAATCGGGGGAAGTTTAGCGGCAGTATATTCTTGTGCGTGGACGCGGGTTCTTTGTTTTGAGCGAGCTCGATCTCGATCCGCTTTGAGAAAACCGACGGAACCTAGGCTAGATCTTGATGAAGGAATTTCGGGGACAATTCATTAGACGCTAACGAGCTCTTGAAAACGTATAGTTGTGCTTCTGTAGGGTAATTTAGGAGGTTAAACGATTTGCCTCGTTATGCAGAGATTGCATAGAATTTTCTGAATTAATGCCTGTAATTTGGGAAAATTGTATAATAATAATATTGATGACACAGAAACGTGATCGTAATAATAGATACTACAACAATTAGATTGTCAAAATTCCTTGAATAATCTATGTTTCTTACTGTTGATTATTTTGATGGATTGAACAGGATATTGGTAGAGAACACTTTAGTAATCGCGACACGTGCTTATATATTGCACGTAATATATATTAGCATAGTATACAGGGGTAGTGGAAGAGAGTTACACAAATGAATATTGCAATACAACAGCGTTCCATGGTTGAATAATAGGAATTACCGTTGTTTAACCCTTTGCGGATGGAAAGGTTCGAAGCCAAGCGTTCCGCAATCCCGAGTCGCGATAGTCGTTTGAAATCGCCAGTGCACATTTCTCGCTACACGCTAATACCGTTCATAGCACTCCAAGATGTCTAATTCTGGACAACATGTACACGCACAGATCCTCCACAAGATAAATAAAATGTTTATTCATTTATTAATATCATTTATTAGAAATTTAAATTCTGAAACTTCAGGTTTATCGACCACAGCAATTTGCATACTCGAGACACATATATGAGTATTTTGGTCCTATCAGTTGTTTTCACCAAACGCATATATGAGTTCCTCGACCAAATTTATGGTTTACGTAAAACGCATATATGCGGCGGTAGTCCACAAAGGGTTAAAGATGTTATAGGAAAGAAGGGCTGGTCAGCGTTTCTTTCCTACGCTTGAGCAAATATAGGGTCGTCATTTTATATATTTCTACCCTAATTTAGAACGCAACAATCTGTCTGTTCCAGGGCCGAGAACGAGGCGGGTGAAGCGATCGCAGAACAGTGGCAAGACCGCCTCGCCGGAAGAGAAGCGGCCGAGGACCGCGTTCAGCGCGGAGCAACTGGCCAGGCTGAAGAGGGAATTCGCGGAAAATCGATACCTGACCGAGAGAAGGAGGCAGCAGCTCTCGAGGGACCTGGGCTTGAACGAGGCGCAGATCAAGATCTGGTTCCAGAACAAGAGGGCGAAAATCAAGAAGGCGAGCGGCCAGAAAAATCCGCTGGCTCTCCAGCTGATGGCCCAGGGCCTCTACAATCATTCTACGGTGCCCGTCGACGAAGACGGCGAAGAGATCGTGACCGGAACCAATCACTCGCACTAATCAAATCCAACGACGAGGAAATCGTTGTCATTCCGTGAAATTTCCTTTATTTTTCCGCTTGCATGACGTAGCCTGTCGTGACTCGGCGGAAGTACAGTGGTGTGCGCTCGTATGTCCACTGTACTGGACCTAGAGTGGACACTTATCCGGAGAGACTTTTTATCGGAATTGCGACTCACGCTGCCGTGCGTATACAATTGAGAGCGAAACGTTGTTCACCATAGAGTGTCTCGTTTTCACTTGAATTCTAGGAAGTGATGGGGAAAACTTGTGGACATTTAAGCGGACACCGTCAAAAACGGCCCCTCGAAAGGAATACGGGTCTGATTGTTTATAGATTCTAGAAGTCTAGCTTTTCTAATGCAATTACGAAGATGAAGCACGTTCATTTTTATTATTGACTGAAAAAATAACGTCAGCGAATCAGAACCTAATATACCGTGAGTTAAAAAGAATCAGGCGGTGCTAGCAAAGTGCCCTTGTTGTCCCTGCGTCGTTTCGGGGGATTTCTTGTGAGACACGCATAACAATTAATGCGTTCAGCATGAAGCTTAAAGAATTGTCGCATAAGTTTTGTCCTCCGCCTGATAATGCATCAAGCTATGTCACTGTTTGAGGTGGTTCCAGTTTCGCTTGGTCAATATCTTTCCAGAAACTCGGGATTCTCCTCGAGAGATCTATCAAGGTTACACTGAACGCGTCAAAAGGAACCCAAGGAACTCTTCGAAACTGGCGACTTTAGTGTTTCGAAAAGCATAGTTGAAACGGAAGTGGAAAACAATTTACTCGTGTTTGTGAGCACTCTGAGAACCATATTCGACAGTAGATCTTTAATCGAGACAGTACACGCGTCTAGCTACGTTAAGCGATTACCAAATAATTTTTCACTTACAATTAGTTTAGAGAAGCGTAAATAACCGCAGCAGTGAATCTTGTAATGGTGAAATTTCAAGTGACTGGCTAAATGGGAAACAGAAAGAGAGTGGGAGGGAGAGTGAGAGAAAGAGAGAAAAGTGAGGAGTGTTCGACTTACGAATGGTTTTCGTACGATCGTACGACAGCAGACTGAACTTTTTATATTTATCGATTACATATAGTAGGTATATGTATGTAAGTATGCGTATGTCGGCTCGAACGCGACAAATCTAGCGCACACGAGCCAGATACCGATCCTTATCGATTAGACGCTTAAATTATTTATTTGCCCCGCCCCCCTCTGTATATAATTGTAAATACGACCAGTCGTAATGTGTATATGTATGATACCGAATAATCTTTAATTGCCGCGCGAAGATTATATTATATTGTGTATGTACTCGTGAACAGGGAACGATCTCACACTCTGGTATATTCCTAATTATCGTCCGAGTCTATGCGTATATAGATGTATACATAGGATACCGTAGATACTGTATGTATAATCACGCTCGTGTAGACAGAGCTCGGAATGTATGCGTATATCCCAGTGTCTCACAATATGTGGTCGATATAATCTATGTAACCCCGCTTACATGTTGCCACCGATTAAATCGAATTAAAAATATATGCTCGCTCTTTGCACATTATTCTCCTGTCCCTGGATACCTTCTGCACGATTTCTTCCAGACGTACATACGTGCCGTATAATGGCTTCGAAAAGTACAGGATTTGTGTGTAGCCAATATATAACAGATTTTATTTGTAGTTTTATATATTTTGTTACAATTGCTTATTCATTTTGGCTATGGAAGATTTGTATAGCTGTGTAAATGTATTGAAAATTTCGAATCATTATAGTCAACCAGTACATCGGTATAGATGCTAAGATGCCAGGTCTAGACGAAACTTTCTATGATCTTTTTGTATACAATAATTATTTAGTTCTTACTTCATATATTCTTTATTTTCAATTATTTTTTTTTTTTTATATTTCAAGTGATTTCGTGGTATTATTACACCAACTTTTTATTCATATCATTGTAAGAACTGTCGAACCTCCTGTACAACTTTCAACTGACGTAAAACGGCTACTAGCCCGTAAAATAAAATTATTATTATTATTATCATTATCGATTTACGCAAGCGATTTAAATTTTTACACGGGTTCAACAAATATCAAGATGCCCAGATACTTCTTTCCGTAGCCATCGTGCTTACAAATTTTCGACTGAAATAAAGATTGCAGTAAAATAAGTAAGGATTAACGAAGGTTCGCGACCCCCGCCGTTAAATAGTATTTTTATTCAACGATAACGCGAAATTTCTTCTCGGATACAGAAAATAATTGTTCCCGGTGAACAATTAATGCCCGCTACCGTCGATGGAATTTTATTTGCCGCCCGGCACGGTCGAATTAAACGGGAATTAAAAATGAAACGAGATAACGGGCGTTTATGGACAAACGATCCCGAATGGAAAGCGGACCGACATACGTAATTAGTGAAATTTACGTGGCCGAAAAGTATGCGGATCGTGGAAGGGAAACGAGTGTTCTGTACGGGGACGACCGCGGACACGCCTCGTTCCCGGTGACACGGCGTGACGCGATAATTGATCCGAAATTAACGAGCCACCCGGTGTACACCGAGCGCGACCGGCAAATGGAACGTGGCGAGGATGACAGCGCGCGACTAGTTCAAACGCGTTTCGCGCACATGCCGGTGTCGATCGACACGATACGTGCACCTGTTAGACGTGGACACCATACGTGGCTGATCGCGGACAGATTTACGAAAGCGCGCATTTTTCACGTAGAAATTTAGCGAACGCCAGAAGCTAGATTTCTGATTGCTCCGTGAGTTCTGGATAATAATGGTAGGATAATATTATCGAAATACTGCAATATTAAGTAACAAGCACCAAATATTGTAAGGATCATTGAGTCTAAGTACTCGTTGAGGAAATACGAAGAATCAAATACCAAAGTATTAAAATACTAAACGTATGCAGTAAACTATCTACTATACATACAGAAGGTAGTAATAATTTATAATCGTACAAAAATAAATAAACGCAGATAGTAATAATGCAGAAGGAGTTACAACAATAATTAAGGCTCGCTGCATATACTTAACCCCCAAAATCTTGTACACCGTGAAACGATAAAAAAAAAAGAAGAAAAATCATGTACGGTACTCGACACGATACGTGCACCTGTTAGACGTGCATACCATACGTGGCTGATCGCGGACAGATTTACGAAAGCGCGCATTTTTCACGTAGAAATTTAGCAAACGCCAGAAGCTAGATTTCTGATTACTCTGTAAATTGAAAATAATAATGGTAGGATAATATTATTGAAATACTGCAATATTAAGTACCAAGTACCAAATACCGTAAGGATCATTGAGTCAAAGTACTCAATGTCGAACACCAAGAATGAAATACCAAAGTATTAAAATACTAAAACGCCAGAAGCTAGGTTTCTGATTACTCCGTGAGTTCTGGATAATAATGGTAGGATAATATTATCGAAATACTGCAATATTAAGTATCAAGTACTGAATACCGTGTAAGGACCATTGAGTCTAAGTACTCAATGTCGAATACCAAGAATGAAATACCAAAGTATTAAAATACTAAAACGTCAGAAGCTAGGTTTCTGATTACTCCGTGAGTTCTGGATAATAATGGTAGGATAATATTATCGAAATACTGCAATATTAAGTACCAAGTACTGAATACCGTGTAAGAACCATTGAGTCTAAGTACTCGATGTCGAATACCAAGAATGAAATACCAAAGTATTAAAATACTAAAACGCCAGAAGCTAGGTTTCTAATTACTCCGAGAATTGAGAATAATAATGGTAGGATAATATTATCGAAATACTGCAATATTAAGTACCAAGCACCAAATACTATAAGGATCATTGAGTCTAAGTACTCAATGTCGAATACCAAAGTATTAAAATACTGAACGTATGTAGTAAACCGTCTACCATACGTATAGAAGGTAGTAATAACTTATAATCGTACAAAAATAAATAAACGCTGATAATAATAATGTAGAGAGACCCACAACAATAATTAAGGTTCGCTGCATATACTTAACTTCTAAAACCTTGTACACTGTGAAACGATAAAAAAAAGAGAAAAATCATGTAGGGTACTCATAAGTGTCTGTGGATTGAGAATATAAATGGTAGGATAATATTGTAACAGTTTTTTAAAGCATCGGGTTACTCGGAACAGGAAACTTTGTTTAACTGTAAATAAATTTTGGGAGATACAACTTTTAAGAGTAAGACAAGTGAGAGGTTGTAGAGAAAAAGTATTCACTTTATAGGGTGAAGAAATAATCATACAAAAACAGAAGGTTTCTTTATACACTTTGAAATTGGCACGAACTTCCAATTACGAAAAATACGAACAAAATAGAAAATTAGAAAACTTTAATTCTCCGGAAATTTTTTTTTTACAAGGGGACTTCGTTCCATTAAGGTAGACACTTTATTTTATTAGGAAAACTTGTGCGAAAGTTTTCTGTTTCAATCCTTGCAATTTCTATATTTTTTCTTTTCCCATTTTTCAAAAAGTCAGACTGTTCTAAATTTCTTTAAATTTTGTCTACAAAAAATTAACACAAATTTTTCGAACGATCCACTATTTTTAAAATACTAATTTTTCTAGTGAAACAATAATTATCTTGCAGCAATATAGTAATAATTCAGTAAAGTAAATAAGTTTTGCAACAAAATGAATGAATTTTTCTATAGGATAATTATAATAAATATATTCGGAATTGTCTGAAACAGGAACCGTTTATTTGGTGAAATTACGTTCAGTGGCCGATGTCGAACGACACGGGACTAGTTGGATGTTATTAATTGTCATTAATTTGGACGCAGAGGCCAGCGATGAGGTTCAGCATCCAGCCACACAGCGACGCGCTCTTCCGCTGCGCAAAACCGTACACCCGAACGAACCGGTAGCCGAAACCGGGGGATAAATTACAGAGTCGTTGTCGTTGGCCATTGTATTTGAACGTGACGATCCCTAATTGGTAATTCTATCGCGGGCTCGTTGCATTGTCCGACGTAATTGCGTTGCCACGCTATTTTCGCGTGGCGAAGGTAAATTCAGTTTTACCAGCCGTCTGCTCTTTATTGAAAACGAACAGTATTATACGCTCTGCGCACACGTTGCATATTAATCTTAATTCTTCTGATTAAAAAATTTGTTTCTATTGTTATTATTCCAGCAACCTCTATGACTAAATAACAGAATTAAGAAATTAAAATCTAAATACAGATTTATTCCGTTTTAAAAACATTATAACGTGTATAATTACTTATGCATTAAATTGTATTTATTTGAGTAAAAATCAAGAAACCCGATAGTTCGTTTCAATATTAAACGTCGCTACGTCATGTACAATAGCGGACAAAAGTTTAAGATGACAGGACAATGTAGAATATAGTTTTATAGTATGCAAATATTGTTTATATACTTATTTTTAACGTTTTTATGATAGAACAATATTTATTGATTAGCATAGGATGTAAATTTTATTTATCGTGTTATTTTTTATTAATTAATTAATTTGTTTTCTTTGACCCTTTGATCTGAAACTTTTGTCTGCTACTGTAAGTTATGTTAAATTCTTTTAAACGAACAGCTGCAGGTACATAAGGTTATTCGAGCATTCGGATAATGCACGTTCGGATACGGAAGTCCACTGTATTTCGCAATCGTCCATCCATTAAGACACCCTGCTTTAACCAGCAACCGTTTACAATTCCAACTTACGAAGCATCCATCTTGGCTGCCCGAAATCCAACAAAACGGTCCAATTTTAATATTCCCCATAAATCCACGGGGTACGGACCAGTTCCCAGCGGAGGTCGCGTATTTCACCGCTGACGAACGGCGTCCATACGAGTCGCCGTTATTAATTATCATTAATTTAAACGCGGAGAACATCACCGGCCAGAAGTCGGGGGTTGTTCGCGGGGCAAAACGACGCTACAACCAGGGAGAGACCAGAACGAGCAAAAAGGAGGGAGAGAGAGAGGGTGAAAAAGAGAGAAAGAGAAATAGAGAGGGTGAGAGAGACAAAGGGTGACAGAGAGGGTGCGAGAGAAGGAAAGAAAGAAAGAAAGAGAGAGAGGGAGAGAAAGAGAGAAAAAGGAGAGAAAAAGAGAAAAAGAGAAAAAGAGAAAAAGAGAGAAAGAGAGAAAAGGAGAGACAAAGAGAGAAAGAGAGAGGAGAGACAGAGAGGAAGAGAGAAGGAGAGACAGAGAGGAAGAGAGAAGGAGAGACAGAGAGGAAGAGAGAATGAGAGAAGGAGAGACAGAGAGGAAGAGAGAAGGAGAGACAGAGAGGAAGAGAGAAGAAGAGACAGAGAGGAAGAGAGAAGGAGAGAAAGAAAGAGAGGAGAGAAAGAAAGAGAGAAAGAGAGAAAGAGAGAGAGACGGAGAGAAAGAGAAAGAGAGGGTGGATGGTGAGAAGGAGGGAACAAAACGTCAACACTGTTCTCATCCAACGCTGGAAACAAACGCACGGATGGTGGCCCGAACCGGGGATAAATTACAGAGTCGTTGTCCTGGCCATTGTATTTAACTGCGGCGATGCGTAATTGCTGGAACACCGTTGCATACACGACCGGGGAGAGGAGAAAGAGCGGCCGGGCAGGGTGGAGAAAACGAGTTAGAACCCAGGGGGAAGGCGGACAGGGCCGGAGAGGGTGGCCCCTGTAGGAGGCGAGGGGGTTGGCGAAAGGGAGTTGCCAGTGTGGTCGAGAACCATAGTCATCGGAATGGCCATTAGGGGTCTCTACGGTCCCGCCAGTGGCTCACTAAATTCCGGCTTCTTGCGCTGTTCGCGACCACCTTGCGAACCTGCACAATTAATGGCGCCTCAGCCGGATGTTTATTACAATATCAGCCACTACGGCCAAGGGGTAGGCTCGCGGCCACTTCCGGTGTTCCGTGGCGCGCCGGCACAGCCGGGGAAATTCGGAAGCGCCCGTTAACTCGAAGGTAAGTACTGCCACAAAGGGGTTGGAAGTTGGTTAGCGAAAGGTATGCTGGTTTGATTGGTTGTAGTTTTAGTAGCTCCTCCTTTTCTAAGACAATCGTGGAAATAGAACACACACGTAAGGAGTTAGGTGCTTTCATTACCGATTACGATGATAACGTCTACGAACATATCATAGATATACACAGACTTAAGAAAGTGACTGAATGAGTAATTGTGAAAATCTTATCGTAGATAAATTTAATGGGAAACTTAATAATTTTGTTGGCAATTGTTTTTTTGCGGTGCCTTCTGAATTTTCGAATGAATGGTTTAATGTATATGATTTATAGTTAGCCATTATATCTACTTAGATTAGACAAAAAGACATAATGAAGGAAAATGTTTGACGTTAGATTAATTTAACGAGTCGCTAAATTAAACCACCCTTTTTATGGCGTTCTTTGAATGAATGAAAAACAAAATGTTCTTTAATCAAAAACAAGATCCAGCGGAGTTAAGACTATCGAAGATAAAAAGTGACAACTATTTCTTATTTACCTTCTGTTAGCTTGAAACTAAAATTTAAGGCTGGATAATTTGCCCAATTAGAAGCACATCTATGCACCAGATACTCGTAAACGAGCGTATTGCGAATTATCATCATTGGGCAGTTCAGTGACTAATTGATCAGGGTTAACGAGCTAATGAATCGAACGAGAACGATCTTATTGACCGACTAATCGCTCTAAAGGCTATCACCTTGATCATTCTCCCCGGTCAAGGTCCCTTTTGTTCCATCTCAACCATTCCAAACACCATTTAGAGCAACCATTTAAGATTCCACGTAAGAATCGAAACATTTCGGGATCACCTGGATCCAAGTTGGGCTGGAAGCTGCTCGTTCCGCTCGATCTCGAGGAGTTAACCCGCTCCGTTTCCTCTAACCGGTGCTGCTAACGAGTGTAACGAGGTCCCGGGCCCGTCAAATTAAAGGCGGTCCGCGCGAACCGAAATTTATCGCGTCGCTTTCGGGAATCCAACGGCAAAGCCCACTTAGCTGCCCGTAAATGCGTCGTCTCTATGACGACACGGCGGCAGATGTCCCGCCGATAGATCACCCCGCGCAAGCAGAGAAAGAGGCTTTGTGAACGCGTGTCTCTCATCGCGGCCAACGGCAATGGACGTGAAAGAGCCGCGTATGAGTTATGCGGTAACCAGTCGCGACGTTTCTCTCTGGTGCCCGCCATACGCTAAAAGATTGGCGGAAGGGAAGGTCAAGATTCATTGCGGTTACCGGCGACGAATTTTAATTGCTCGCCATTTAAATTTGAATCTCAACCCTTTTGGTGCCGAACGACGATGCATCGTTGTTCGCAACGCTTGCGAAAAGTGCCTACGACGATATATCGTTACCTATGCGATGGCACTTAACTATTCGTATCGCGAGAGAACTCTATCTCAAAATAAATTTGATAGGTGGAACACAGAGAATGAGGCTCTAAGAGGGGGAAAAAAAAATAAAGGAATAGCACGAAGAGTTCATTTGTGATATTATTTGAGTGAAGACCTGTGGGTAGAGTGGGACGAATTATGATGAATTCGGTTAATCAAGGTGAATACAAAGTTGTTTATTGGATTAAATATCATAAATTTATATATATATTCTATTTTTACCATATTACGCTGTCTCTTAACTTCTATCTCGCTCACTGTGTGCTCGCTTGACGATGTTTTCTGACTCACGTACTCCTTGTATAGAAAAAATTCTTTGTTTTTAGTATTCTGAATAAATGTCAAAATTAAAATGATTATAAATTAGCTTTGCTTCATTTAGGGGCTAAATTTGATACTGTACGTTCAAACCGTTAAGTGTTTAATACTCATTCATGTTGAAACAATATGCCATTAATGAAACAAAAACAGAAATAGAATTCTATTTCTTATCATTATGGCTATGAAAAGGGGAAATTTGAGGTATTTGTTTAATATTTTTGCTTCGTCACAATTAATCCATTACTATTTAATCTTCTATAACAAAGAACTTTGACTCGTTCATATTAATAAAGAGATAATAATTGCAATCAAAAAGGGAAACAAAACTCATTATTGTAAATTATTCTTTAGCGTGTCATACAACCGATTCGATAATAGTTTCAATTTCTTGCAAGGAAAAGAACTCGCGCGATCGTCTCATTATACAGCCGACTCAGAAGAATCGTTGTTCCAAGATGCAAAAACGCGAAGATTTATGCCTCGCGCGAGTCTCGAAAATTAGCAGGAAGATTTACTATTTAGGAAGCTAGGGAAACGGGACGTCGAAGGGAACACGGTTCGTTAGGGTCATCGGTACCGGTTGCGACGTGGCTACACTGTTTTTGTTGGCGGGAAAAATCGCCTGACGGGAACGTTCGCCGTTTTATTGGCATGCGTGAACATCGAGGACGCGAGAAAGAAAAGTCTTTGTCCGTAAAATGTCACTTGCATCGTGTACAACGCAGCATCCCTCGACTGCGTGCCCTCCTCCCCCCCTCGGTTATCCATGCACCGAAACCAATCGCTTCGTCAAGCCGATCTTCGACAATACATTACGCACTTTTCTCGCCTGTGACATTTATCGGCAGAGGATACCGCGCAGGTTGTCCCGAGGATCGTTTAGCCTCAGTACCACTCTTGTGATACGTGATTGGCACCTTTAACCCTTTATAAGGCAGAAGGATTCGGAGTAATAAAATAACTTGCGCTTATATTTTTGGCATGTTTTTATTTATATAACAAAAATAAACTTAAAAGAAAAACACTAATTATTTCGGAAGTTTTGGAAAAGTAGGTGGTAAAAATATTCCCACTGCCCGTCAACAGAGTCACATGCAAGCTGAATTTGAGTTTGCTGAAGTTTTTGTTGGTGGTAAATATATCGCCTCTGCCTTAAAAAGGGTTAACACTAGAACTACCGACGATTAAGGTATACTTATTGGAGACAAACAAATTAAATTGAAAATTGTATGAAAAAGATGCTTAACACGTTCCGTGCCGTTTTTTTGAAGATTTTCGGTTCAGCCCACGTGGGGCGTATACGATCCACACTTTTACGATTAACACGTTGAACGCCCAGCGTAAATCGGTGGAGTTTCTCCCAAAACCTAAACCCGAGACTCGGAGTGTAAACAGCGCAATGTTATATTTACTTTATAATTTATTGTTACTTTATATCGTATATACTTATCATAATTGTGTTACAAATAAAATTAGTATAAATTACCTCCAAAATCTTGTTTTAATTAGAAAAGTGTCAACCGTTTACAAGAAACATAGCCGTCACCCAGATATGGGTGACGTGGCGTTCAACGTGTTAAACAATGTTTTTGACCTACATACGCCTTACAATTTTTCAATAATACAAAACCAAAATTAAAGTTTTTAAAAAATTCTTCATTTTACGAGGGGAATACCCACCGAATGGCTTGAACGGAAAGTTCAGCGTGGGTCGTATACGCCCCACGTGGCACGGAACGTGTTAATATAAGTAAAATGAATTTTAACTTCTCGAAGCATGAATTAATTCAAGCGAGAAAAGACAATTTTTCAAGACAACCTTAATTTTCTTCTTGAAACGCAATTTAACACTAGATTTACGGTCATTTTTTGTATACCTAATATTCTAATATTCATATATGAAGGAATGGGCAAACACCAAAAAGGATTTGAAATTGCAAAACTGAGAAGGAAATAGATTTGAATATATTTGCATCGCTCCATCAATAAAACTTCTAAAAAATTGCTAGGAATAATAGCAATTATTTTTGCAAATGTTATTCGTGAAGTCCAAAACCCGCCAAATTGACGGGTCCCGTAAACCTAGTGTTAAAAAGATTTCAGAATTAGGTGAGATATTTTATCTCCTTCCAAAGCCATAATATAATATCCACATAAATATCTATTTACTTATAAAAATTGACATTGCATCTCCTCTTATTACACTCGAATCACAGAAAAGTTAACACTATTCCTACCGACACCTCACATATACCTATTCCTACCGCGATATTCCCACGTAAGACAGGCTACAAATTTTTCTCAGAAAATAAACAATGAAGAAAGAAGTGAATATTGAAAAATGTATTATACGTATATTTAAGGAAAAGTCTAAATCCATGAAATTCTAATCGAAATTTTAAAAACGGTCATTTGACCGGTCGTGGTAGGAATAGTGTTAAACGTACGCATACACGCACATCTGACGGTATCCCGTAAAAGATTAAATCCTTCGTTCGTATTTTTCCGTTTACAATTGCGAATAGAAAATCGTAACTGTACGCGAACGTGCACGGCGAACGTCGCGGAGCAAAAACGAAAACGAAACGAAGCGTTCATCACGCGTAACTGCAATCAGCCAGGTTAATCGGTCGATTCTTTCCTTTTTGGAATCCGCTTTAAATCATTCCGGGAAAATAGAGCAAGCAGCCAGGCAGATTGCTCGGTTGCTCGTCCGCCGCGTGTGTGCTGGCTACGCGAATTTTCATCGAGCCGCTCTTCCCGGCGTGGCCGCGCGCTATTTCAGCTCGTTAGGATAACGAGGATCTAATGTCGCGTTCACAGCCCGGCCAATTACGCGTCACGGGCCGAGGAGCGCGTCTTTCGGCGGATCCGCATTGCGACCGTGCTCTGTCCGGAAACGAAGATAACCACCGGGCAAACTCCAACTTTGTAATTAATTAAGAGTTTTGCCGGATTTTTTTCCCGTCCACCCCGCTCTGCTTCCACTTGGTACAACCAACGAGGTGCCACCTCTTGGTGCTCATCGCACGACGATGGTAGGCGTTTAAACTTTGACGATTTTTTTTTTTTTCTATTGGAACAATTTAGATCCCTATGAATTGTACATTAGAGAACGAGATCCGATAATAGATATAATATAATTAGAGTTCCCATACGTTACTTTTTATGCTAGTAGATTACCAGTTTCAGATATTAATTTTTTGGGAACGTTACAAGATTTATAGAGTGGAATGTTAATCATTCTTATGTCATTTAACAGAAATTTGAGAGAAAGCAATATAATAGGATTTTTTTTTTATTAAGACAATTTAAATCCCTATGAATCACACATTATAGAACAAGTTACGATAATAGTTACAATACAATTAGAATTACCATATGTTACTTTTTATGCTAGCAGATTACCAGTTTCAGATATTAATTTTTTGGAAACGTTACAAGATTTATAGAGTGGAATGTTAATCATTCTTATGTCATTTAACAGAAATTTGAAAGAAAGCAATATAATAGGATTTTTTTTTTTATTAAGACAATTTAAATCCCTATGAATCACACATTATAGAACGAGTTGCGATAATAGATATAATATAATTAGAGTAACCATACGTTACTTTTTATGCTACTAGATTATTAGATTCAGATACTTTGTTTTTGAGGGGATGTTACAAGATTTATAGAGTGGAATGTTAATCATCTATATATTATTTAATACAAATTTGAGAAAAAGCAATATAAAACATTAAATGCTACTAAAAATGATCGTATATCGAAAATTCATATAAGTCGACAATTATTACCTTGAATATTTATTTATCAGGATTATTCGGAAAATCACCTATCGAAACGAGGTTCACCTATTGATTCAACTAATCCAGATTTCGCTAAATAAATAACATAAAAAATTTACTATTAAGTATCCCTTACGTTGTCCAAATTTAGAACAAAAATTCCATCCCTCAAAAACAACATTATAAATCCATTAAAAATCGCCAATTCAAGCTCAACTCAACGATTTCATTTCAATCGCAGCTCAATCTGTTAACCAAAAATCGTTCGTTCTCCTTCAAAATGTTTCGCAAAACGCGAGGTATGTACATACAACCAAAAAATTTCGCTTCCCGTACAGAGCGCAAACACGCTGCGGCGATATTTGGCCGCGAAACGGGGCTCCGTCGACGGCGTCCGTCGGTTCGACGAGAAACGGAAAAGAGAACGCGACGGGGTTGGTACGGTGCGACGAAATACGCGGACGCATCTGGTTACGTTCGGCCTCCCACGCGCTTCCCCCGCGCTTTTGTCGCGGCTAGTGCGCTCACGCACCGCGTTCAAGGTATAAGGGCATAAAGGTTTGCTTTCGGTTTGTCTGTCGTGAAGGTCCCGAACATGGTAGAACGTGCGCACGTCTCTCGGCTATATGGGACCGAGGAGTCGGTAAGAGTAGAGAGACCACCCAACGCGATCGCGCGAGACTTCTGAAGCGGGAGAGAGAGCCAGATGAAGGAGGAAGAGGAAGAAGAGGGTGAGAGAAGGAAGGATCGTCAGAGAGGAAGAGACGGCAACGCAGAGGGTCAGCGGATCGAGAGAAAGGGGTAAAGAGAGAGAGAGAGAGAAGCGAAGAGTGAGAGGAAGAGAGAAAGAGGTTGAGGAGAGCAGTGAAGATAGAGAGGAAGGGAGGAAGAGAGAGATGTGAAGAGCGAGAGAAGAAGGGAGGGAGAGAAAGGGAGAAAGAAGTTGAGGAGAGAAGTGAAGAGAGAAAGAGGAAGAACCGAGAAAAAGAGAAAAGGCGAGGTGGCTGGAAAGAGAAGAAGATTCCTAAGGGACGAAACGAGAGGGGGAGATCGCGGGCATCTGGGCAAGGAATGCTTGTCGGGTCATTAATGCTCCTCGCTATGCACGCTCCTTATGGATCTGACCAAATCAGTGACCGATTGCCCTCCCCTTGTTCCCTCCGCCGGTCCATGGCCGCAAAGTGGACCGTGCTCTGCTGGCTGCTGGAACTGGTATATTCCAAGCTGCGAGGAAGCTTCTGGACGCTTCCTGATGCTCGTATTTCCTCGCTCCCCGTTTCGGCCAATTCTTAATTATCGGTTAACGAACGCATCCCCGTGTTTAACCCCCATACCTTCGTGCCAGTGGCTTTCTATTCGGTTACACGTGAACGAATAAAATCACTTTAGAATCGGTATTGAGCACGAAGTATGTATGTACGTGTATAAATGTTGGACGCTTAATGTGCTTGTGGTAAAGAAGGATTCTATTACGGTTACAGAATCGAGGTACCCGATCACTAATTATATTACAGGGTACATTTTAACCCTTTGCGAACAGAACGATTTGGCATTCGAAGTTAAACGTTCTGCGGAGTCGAGTCGCTGCGAAAACAGTGAATTAGAAATGTCAGCTCACTTTTTTCACATTCTTTACAACTGTATTAAGATGCTGATTAATTCAATAGGTAACTATATTACTATTATAATTTTTGCTAAATTATACATGTATAGATTTCGTCTTCGAGTAGTATAAATATCGCAAACGCTAACTAAAGTTTCGCCAAGCACATACGCAGATGAATCTTTAGGTTACGTTGATAGTTTACATAGGAGGTATGCTCTCTTTTCAAGATCCGACCGAAAGCTTAACACGTTAATTCCTTGGCTCAAAATTTACAAATATTCAGTTCACATCTGTTTCACAGGCCAAAGCGATTAACCCCTTGCCATACCATTTAACTCGATGAAACCCGGGCCCAACCGGTAGAAAAAAATCAAATATTTCAATTGTTACCTTCTCCATCAAACTATTTTTAGTATATTTGGCCCAATTTACATTCTACGTGTCAAACTCGTGATTTTCACGTTTGACCCGTATTTAATTCCACGAGTCTGACTCGTGACACTCATGTTTAGTCCAATATTGTTATGACGAGTCAGACTCGTCAAAGTACGTCAAGGGGTTAACTCCACTTTTAGGATTTATATCAGCTTCAATGCCGAAGCATTTGATAGCTATAATCTTCTCCGATTTTTACTTTGCGGAGTTAATCCAATTGGCAAATGAGCACCTTGTACGTACTATATCTATACAGGCACCCCTCGATTTTCGCACAATTCGCTAATTTACACATTTTTAAAAATTCAACTTTTTAAGCCTTTGCGATCGTATGTCCCCTCTGATGGGACATTGTTAGTCGAGCAGGCTACTGGGCTGCCCCCTCTCAGGGAACATTAGACTTTAGCCATCAGACTACAATGTTATTCCGATCAATACTTTAATCCTTAACACTCCTACTTTTAACCGTGAACATTGACCGACAACTCTAACTTATTCTCGTCATATTTTGACTTGCAAGATTTTTAAGCATCAGACTTTAAATGCTACAATCACGTGTAAATAATAATATTAAAGTCATTCAAAACAATCTTCATTCATTTCAGAAGTAATGTAATTTTGATTACGATATTTATATTATTAATTATATTTGTGATGCTTGAGGAGGCACACTTGGAGCAATAAGAGTTAAAACACAGTTTTTGATGCACATTGTTTTACATCCCTCTATTTTCGAACATTCAACATTCGCACACACTGTCAGGAACCAATTGTGTGCGAAAGTCAAGAAGCGTCTGTATACGTATTTTATTGTTTCGTTCTCCGGTTTCCTCCAGCCCGCCAGTCCAGTTCCACAGTTCGCGTGCTTCTGGGGTACTTCCTGACAACTTTCTTGAGTTTCACGCTCGCAAACGGAAAAAACTTGTATCCTGCCCGGGATTCAATTGAAATCCGTAAGTGGATTTGGTCGGAGATCGGCGATAATTTACCTTTTAGCGGAACAATTAACGTTTTTACCAGCCTCGTTCCCTGCTCGTCTCTGCTGCGACGATGGGGCGCGGAGGAACTCGCGCGGCGCATAAACAGCGCGTTCACACGGCTTCCTTGGGGCGCGAGAGAGCGGCCTGAGCGGTTCTTACGCGGAACAGGTGCTGCTCGCGATTGAAATGGCCGCGCATTGTTACACTGTAAACCGGGTGCACACAGATCTCGCGATGCAAGGCGCAATTACGCGTCCAGGCTCTAAACTACGCTACGTTAACGCTCCGAGTGCCGGGACTTGGCACGTACGCAAACGTTGTGGCAAAAGTTTCGTGTGTCTGGAGATAATGCTAACGTCACAGGGAAATTCCGTGAATAAGGAATTCAAAGGAGATCGTAATCTCCTTTGTCTCAGGTCCAAGATCGCCACTCGATCGATATATGTCGATCGATCGAATTGCATGATGATCATAATCATAACACAATATGACTACCCTTGAATATCACCGTAGTGTATGCAGAGTAGCACGTTAAATACTTAAGGGGTTTCAGAAACGAAACCGTAACGTTTACTTTTATTTAGTGATAACAAGTCTAAAGTAGATTCAGTGGAGATTCAACAGAGAGCTTGATGAATAAATGACTGAGCTTTATTCTGACTGATGATGGGATTTTTATACATATTCACATCGCAAGGTTCTTAACACATTGCGAACGGATGACGAGATATCTCGTCTTTCCTATTTCATCGTTAGGGACCGTTGACGAGACATCTCGTCTTTTATATTTCGTCGTTAGAGGTTGTCGACGAGATATCGCACAGTTGTTACGTGATAGTCAAGGACAGTTTTTGGTAATTTGTATTGCGAATTAATTTTTTGAAACCCTGAAACATGGATAACGACAAAACGATTAACAATATTACAGAAATATTTGCGGACAGTTTATCGAATACATCAAGTGATGACGAAAATATGAATATTTGTGAGGACGATGATGATTTTCAAGATAAAAATGTTATATGTTTTACTAAATATACTTTGAAAAATGTTTAGTTTGTACAAATTTTTACTTATTGAAAAATATATTAAAAAATCATTCATTTTTAAAGTTCCTATTGAAGATAAATATTTCTCGTGACAATGATTTTTAACTGCTAACAAATCATCAGTAATTTAAAAATATTTGATGCAAAAAATAGCCGGCCACTGGGTATGGTTAGCAATAAAATGTTTGGTCCGCAATGTGTTAACATTTAGAAAGTCGTTTTTGAGACAAAAGTCTTGGTTCTGAATGTTGAAGACTGCGCGCGTTTAATGTTCGCACTTTTAATGTTCCACGCAAGACACTCCGCGCCGTAGCGAAAGGGTTAATAAGCTTCCGGTCGGTAAAGTGTTAAAATTGTTTCCTTGCCAAGAGCGCACAAGCGGGGCAATAGTTTTATGACATAGCCCTCGTGACGCCAAGCGTCATCATCCACACCGAACTACTCACTGCCAACTACGAGATGTTTCGTAGTATTTTTGTTTTCATTTTCAAATTACAGTAAACGCCATTTCAATACTAAATCTGTAACTTAATATTATTAAATTTTGCTGAATTCCTAAATCTTGGCACCCAGGGCAAGACGCTCTAAATTTGTCTGGCAGTGAATGAGTTAAGCGATCGGATCGACGCGCGTGCACTGACTCGGATCGTGCCACCGAGTACGCAGCTCCGGGAAACTGCGGTGACGGGAAGGGGTGAGAGAAAAACGCGCGGAGAAACGGGAAAAACGGTAATGATCGCGACGAGGTCGGTCCTAAATAAAGCTTTATGTCGTATCCATTTCATGCGTAATTGCAGCACCGACCGGGGAGGGAGCGGCAGCACCGACTACGGGGTGGCGGAGCGCGGATACCTGCCATACGCGCCGGTAATTAAATTCTTTGAGAGAACGATCGTGGAATGTACAGGCCGGAGCGTGCAATTAAAAGGGAAACGTTTCGTTTCGTTGCCCCAAAGGACTTTCTGGTAATTAAAAGAATACGGCCGGTAATCGAGCCGAATCCTTCGCCACTTTTTCTTTCCCTCCCTCCCGCCCCTCGCCCCTCCTTCACGCCTTTGCACCGTGCTGTGCCTCCCTCTTTCCTCGGCTTAATTTCTTCCTCTCTCTTTCTCTCTCTTTCTCTCTCTCTCTCTCTCTCTCTCTCTCGCCCTCGTACCCTCCCACAGCCTCCGCAGCTTTTCGCGAAGACCGTCCAGCAGGGGGATGGAGAACGGTTTGGCGGAAAACTCTTGGGGTAGCATGCTAATATTCTTTTCCACCCCTCTGACTCTGGGGTGGCTTCTCTCTTTCTGGCTTCGTCCCTCTCATCCTTGACTTTTGAGAACCGTGACGTTTTTACCGAGCGAGGGTGCACAGGGCCGATTGAAATAGTTCGCGGCAATTATCACGCGAGAGAACAACCCCCCGTCGACGACTGTTTCACACCCTTATCAAACGCAGACCCCACGGTCCCGCCTGACCAATGGCGCGAGAGAAAAAATCATTATCTCGGCCTTCGGCGAGCTTAACGCGCGTGGAAAGGACCGGTGCCCTCTTTCCTCGTACGAATGGCCGATTCACGATAAAAGTTTTACGATTTCTTTCGATTCATCTACCCTGCCTCTCCCCACATTTTTCTCATTCGCCGAACCTTCTCTCCGACGATCGTTTCGATACGCGATGCCCGCTCGTCCGATCGAAGAGATTCGAGCGAGGGATATCCTCGTAAGGTGATCGAGTCGTTCCGTTTCTTTTTTCTTTTCTTTGGGCTGAAACGAAGCTACTTTGCACGCAACGCGTCGCGACAATTAAACGGGTATAAATTCGATCGATTCCCGGCTCCCTCATTGGAAAGTCAAACAATTTTTTCTGACCTCGAAAAGGAACCGGGGAGCCAGTTCCAGAGACAATTTACAGGACGGGAGGGAGAAGGGGGACGCTGCCATAAACGCGAGTACGAGAGCGAGGACGTGGCGAGAGAGAGAGAAAGAGGGGGGGAGGGGGAACGGTTTCGAGTTTTATTGGCCCGGCGTGACTGATTCGTCACGCTTTCAGGTGCCGCTCAAAAATCCGACTTGATTAAATTTTTGATCAAATTACTTCGAGTTAAATAAGCATCCACCAGCCAGTCGACTTCGCAACGCTTTCTCTCCCCTCTCTCCCTTGCTGGAAACACGAAAGCAGGGGTTGACATCCCTCACTCGTATGAATTTTACTTATTTGTTCGCTCGATTGGGTCACGCGGCTTAAAATTGACGCCAAATTTTTCGTTCGGTTAGAATTTTTCGAAACTTAACAACTTCTGAAAACCTTCATATTATTCAAACGAAAGAACGAACTTTATATGGTACTGTTGCTCAAAATAAAAGAGAAAACCATACTTTTTACTTAACGCTTAGCCAACGGAATGGGGAGATCTCCAATTTCTTCCTCAATACAGCGCTGGTATTGATTCTATTTGCTTTTGTTATTATTTAATCTTGAAATAGCATTGTTTACAGTTCATCAAATGTATTTTATACTTTTTCAAAGTACAAGTTTTAATCAATTCAACACTAGTTCAAGAACAACTAATAACAAAACTAAATTGAATCAAAGAAAAAATAGGAGATCTCTCCATTTGGTTGGCCACCAAATATTAAATTCGCAGATCCTACAAATTCTTTGAAATGTATCCGATTTTGCAGTTTAACAGAAACAAAATGCGATCATTGAAGCTTGTGTCCTGGAGAAAATTAAGAAACCGAAGGAAGAGAGAAGGCAAGCGAGTCTGGGCACAAAAACTGATTTACTGGATCGGATAATTAATCATGCGGTTAATTACTCGAAAGGATGAAGTCTCATAACTCGAGTAGCAGAAAACAAGAAAAGTAAGAGACCTCAGGGTCCAACGACACGTTTTCGATGCCTCCCTGCGTTCTTCGAGTGACCTTGTGTGAGTAAATGCATAATAATAATGAATACAATTTATTTAAACAACTATTAACACAATAAAACAACGAAATACGACATAAATATTAATTACACTGAAGATCGCTTTGTTCTGCGACACACTATCTCTCTCTCCCTCTCTATCTATCGCTATATCTCTATCTCTCTCTCCCTCTCTATCTATCGCTATATCTCTATCTCTCTCTCCCTCTCTATCTATCGCTATATCTCTATTTCTCGACTCTATGATTGTTGTTATCACTCTGATTGTCTTTTTATCCGTGTTACTCTCTCTCTCCTCTCTCTATCTATACTACACATATACAGGTCATATAGATCACACTTCGCTACACTCATTCCACTTAACCCTTTGACTGCTATGGGCACATATATGAGTCTGACAAAAGCTACTCGTGTGAACTATGGGCGCTTATATGCGTCTTTGACAAAAGTTACACGCTTGGATTATGGACGCGTATATGCGTCTGGCGAAAGTTACTCGTGTGAACTATGGACGCGTATATGTGTTTATCAATTTTTCCTCGCTCCCATTTAGAGCAACACAATTGCTAAGCGTTATTTCTACGAAGCACTTCGACCGGGAGTATTTAGCACTTAAAGGGTTAATGTGTACTCATAGTTTATCATACACACTCGCGACACTCATACTTTCATACAAACATTACTTTTTCTCATACCCCATATTCTATGATAACCATATTACCACACCTTGAAATCCCAAGACACGACTTGGATGACCATCTGTAGAGATAACGCAGACAAACGAAAGGGGGTGAAAACTAAAAGCAAGAAAAACAAGGAGGAGAGGGTGAAAAGAAGCTGGTCCCCCGACTTACTTATTCGCGCTACTCGCCGAGGGTGGAGCCTGTAACAGTCTGCAATATAACGGGTGGCGTCGTTTTCCACCCCAAGAGGGTTGTTCGTACCAGCCGAGGCTACCCTGAAGGGCTCGTAATGAGACTAATAGACACGTACCGGTCGTAAAAAGCGCTTCCGCGAGTTCCTGAAGCTAAATGCCGTCCCGCCGGGTTCCGGTGGTGGGGGTGCAATTTTATTTTGCGGTCCCCTCCCCTCTGGCGTCGTTCGTGTGCGCCGTTTTCCATGAATGCAAATTAACACGGCTTCGTTGCCGTCCCTCCCCTTGTTCGAATCGTTGCCGCGTAATTAACGATCATCCGGAAGTGGCTACGCCCCCATTACGCTTTCATTAAATTCGATGCTTGGTCTCTTCGCTTCCGACAAATATTATGCAACCGACGATTTCGAATAATTAGTTTAAAATACATATGATGAAGTTAATTACAGTAGCAGGAAAAAGTTTCAGACCAAGGGGTCAAAGAAAATAAATAAAATAATTAATAAGAAATGAGTATATGTAAATGAATTAAGAAATGTTTTGATAACTATAGATTCTAAATAATTTAAACGATAAATATACTTGAACAGTGAGAATATTTTCATACACATTTAATACATATGACACACACACATGACACGCGAGTCAACGGTCAAAATAATGTTATTTATTGTGCTGATAACAAACACATTCTCAGATTCAATAATTCATACAAAAAAAATATATGCGATGGAGTTTGCAGCATAACGCGTTGTAGATAATGAAAATTGTTTCGAATGCTCCCCCCAGAAGACCTAGCAAACTGCCATCCTCGGGATCTCAGGATTAGCCACCCTCGTCTCGCGTCAAGGGGTTCTCAAGGCAGTTAATTAAAAAGCGGCAAAGTGGAATCGTCTTAGGGGTGAAGACGCTCGCGTCAGAGGAAGCTCGAAGCAATCAACGTCATGATGTAAAACTTTTCTGCGTACCTAAACATTTGAATTAACCGAAAGAAACGAAAAAACGAAGCACGCGTAAGCGACACTTTTCCCTCCCTTCTTTCGGTCGCCTAATAACCGTAAGAGAAACTTATCCTCCCCCAAAGTGTTTCTCATCGCGATGCACCCCCTTGGAAGCACAAGTCATGCAGTTCATCGCTCGTTTCAATTCATCGACGCGGTTATTTAATCAAACATTTCACCCCTGGTCCTCTGTTAACAACCGAAGGGTGCAACCCTACGCGGCCCCCACGAGCAATCGGAAGGGATGGAAGAGCGTTTCGTCCGCAGAATCCGTGGTTCGCACCCCCGCGGGCAGGAGTGTTGCCAGTGAAACGGCCCGATAACGGTGGATCACGATACAACGCTTACTTTTCCGGCCATTTGTCGGGATTTGTTCGGGCTAGGGGTCCCTGTGGATTCATCTTGAGGTTACATCAAACAATATGCTACCCCTCGAGGGTAATCCTCGTTCATCCCCATCTTGCGTTTACGCGTCGTGAAAGTGCTTGCGAATCGTAAACCGAATTCGTTCGTTTGTTTTTCGCGATTCTGTTACGCTTTGGCGATAATTTTGGGGAATAATTTTGTTAACAATATATTCGCGGACAGGTAATGTTACTTCAACTCTGATGATCGATATTCTAATTGTCCGTAAAATATTAAATGGATATGTCGCGTGTCTAAACATATTTAGGCATTTTAAACTAAAATGTTCCATCGCATCTGTTAGGATGTATGTATTTTTTGAGTCGAAATTTCATGGAATTTTATACAGTCAACATAATTGTATTAACTGTATTTATAAGGACTGTGAATAAGATTTGCAACTCTGTCGATTTTTTCTGATCTATTCAATCGTTCAAACGCTGTCTGTATGCTAACTTACTCATTTACTAATTTTCCTATTTTGTATACCAAAGGGTTTTTGCCTGTGAATAATTAAATGAATAAATAAATAAATAAATAAATAAATAAATAAATAAATAAATTTTTATTTTCTTCTTTTGCATGGTATTGAGATCATTGAAAAGTTCGTATCGATTTCTCACAGATAAAAGAAAGATGATTGCATACTTTATGGAAAAATGGAATTTTTTATATTTTGTCCGAAGGATCATCAAAGAATTTGGAAAACACGATGTACGTTAATAAATATCTCAGCAAAGTAATACATACTTAATGCTAGCATTTGTTAAAAAGGTTCATAAAATTGCTAATTCTAAATAAAATTAGAAATTCCTGAGATTCCAGAATTAATTAATTTCAAATTCCACAATTTTCTCTGATTTCTTATTTTTAGCTGCGCCTTTACGAATAACGATAATATCAGGAGATCAACATGATTGTTGAATTTATCACGAGCCGTGTATCCGATTTGTAAGTCTGTTATCGAACTGTTCCCAGTTTCATTCGATTCTATTTAGTTATCGATCGCGATTAACATTCGAGTCAATTTGATCGAGCGGCGAGCAGTCGTAAAATTCAAGGGAAGCGTGAAAGAGAGGCGTACAAATTTCCATAAGGAGTCGTAAAAACGTCCGGCTGGGAGATAATCTGTTAAATATGCCCGACACCGAACAGAATCCTGTATTCGACTGTTAGAATCCCACGGATGATGTCTATTCCATATATGATCGACGACGAACGATATTTCTGTTCGAAATTCACGTTACCTCTCTTATTTTGATTCACGAATGAGAACCTTGCAGCCAAAAGGGTGCAGCTTCATTTGTATTACTTTTGAATAAGTTAGAAAATCATATTTACAAAGTTATAGCTTCGCTTTTTAACAGTAGAACTACCAAAGAAATCAAAATGACCAATTGGTGATTACTCATGACAATCTTGCAAATTCACTGTAGTAAAACTTCCAAAATTTACTATGATTTTCTGAAAAAGGTATAAATAAAGATTTGTTTTCTATGTATTCGGTATTTTCTCATGTAATCTTCACTTTAATCTCTTTCATGTAAATAAGTACACTTTAAGTGTCGGTAGTTCTAGTGTTAAGGCTAGTGAAAGACGAAAAGATATCAAGGGATTTACAATGCTTATTAACACTAGAACTACCGACGATTAAAGTGTACTACTTGCATGGAAAAAATCAAATTGAAGATTTCATGAAAAAATACCGAATGCTTAGAAAACAAATCTTTATTCATATCTTTTGTAGAAAATCATAGTTAATTTTAGAAGCTTTACAACTGTGAATTTATAAGGCTTCTATGAATAATCACCAATTGGTCATTTTGACTGGTCTGGTAGTTCTAGTGTTAACACATCGTTAACGACTCTATCAATACCATTGTGCTCACTGACACTGTCTGACACTGTATTCTTTATTTTTCGATGCAATTTTCACTGTGATTTCCTTTACGCAAATAAGTACCTACTGTTTAATTATTGGAAGTACTAGTGTTAAAATTTGTAATAAATCGTTCATTTGATACCAGATTTACCTTTCACTAAGAGGTCTTCAAACAGATTCACAGCTCGATTCATATCTTTCCTTTGCTTGTACCCTGACAAAGGCTCATGGTAAACTCTATTTAACTCGATATTTCAACGATAATTCCGTTTTACGATCACGAAGCCCCGAGGACACCAGGAAGTCGCGTACGCTCGTCAAATCATTCGGTAGCCATTGTCGAACGCGCTCGTAAATATTAATTAATGAGGCGGTGTAATAATCTGCTGCTGTGGTATCGTGAAAAAAAACGCCATGCGATTGGACAATTAAACCGATGATAATTTACGAGAGTAAATACGCCTATTGAAAGTGCTTGGTCTCGAGTATCTTATGAATCATTCGTTGTAGAAAAAGATGTTTCAAATAAAACTTGCATGCCATAAAAGCGGACTTTCACGTGCGATTTTCAAATGCAAAAACCGATAGAACGCCTAGTAACATACAAAGATAGAATTATTTATACAAGATATAAGCAGTTTCTATCCACACAGATTTCACTGTCTTAGCAATATTTACAAAAATACTAATTCGCCTAAACATTATTTATCATTGTCATACGTAAAACACGGAAAACTATCACATCGACGCTTTCCTTTCCGTTTCTACGTTGCAACAAAAACTTTACAATTCTGCTGTACAACCATAATTATACCATGTCATTTAACACGTTCGTCGCCACGTCACCCATATTTGGGTTAATTAACGTTTTTTTTCTTAAAGTTAAATAGGATTTTAAATTAGAATTTTTAACGGAATTCAATGGAATAAGCATTGAAGTATAATATATATATATAAATATAAAATACATAAAATAAAAATTAAAAATTAAAAAAATTGCTGCTTTTATACTTTTTTACCCCAGTTTTCTATGCAATCGGATTTGGGCCCAGCGAGAAACTCAGAATCAGGCTGGGCGACGAACGTGTTAACACATTGCGTACGGCGCTCAGCTCGCCAAAAAATCGAATACAGTGCATACAAGCACCTATTTCAATTTTCATTTGTAAATTCTCGAATGTTAGTGTATGTTTTTCGTACATCGGTTTATTGTTCCACAATAAACCTGGCAAACAAACATAACAAACAGATCGTATTTATTTGGAGTCGTGAATACGCGTGTGTAAGAAAGTATTAACCCTTTGCGGACGAGTGTCGGATATATCCGCCCAACTCTCGCACTGCGGCTGGCGTTCGTCTGTCGTAAACGACATGTATAAGATACGCCTGGATATACTAGCCTAAGAAGTCAAGTTGTCCTAAATTTGTTTGTTTATGATTTTGTTAGAATTTTATGAAAAATTTATTTAAATACACCTTTAGTTTTTATAACACAAATGTGCGACGTAACTATTTTCTTTACCGCTCCGTCCGCAAAGGGTTAAAACGAAATATCTCGCTACCGGTACGCAATGTGTTAACACATTGTATGCCGGTGGCATCTGAGGCATTTAAAACTGTAGGTGAAGAAAATATTTAAAATTTTATACATTATTGTAAAACACTAAAATTGGTTTGCATATTCATTATATGCAATTTAACGATAACGAAAAATAGAAACAAACAAATCGCCAAACAAAAGAATGTTGTATTATCGCAAACCCGGCGCTAAAGCAACAGACTTCCAAACCCGCGTTTTCGCGGGGCCGGCATACAATGTGTTAACATGCACTGGGCTTCGAACCAAACACCACGAGCCACATCCAGCGACTCAACCTATGAATTTCCGATAGACCAGGCACCATCGACGGAGCGCAAAACGTTTATATTTACCGGGCCTGTTCGAGACAATAAATCGCTCTCGGCGAAGCGTGTCGTCGCGATGGCGCGCGCACCGGGTCTCAGGGGGCGGCGATCGCGAAGCGTGCGACAATCAACGCGTCCTCAAAGGGAACGTTGTTGTAGCGAAACCATTAAAGCTCGTTCGGTGACGTTCCCCCCGGCAAGGGTGAAGAAGCGTCAGAGGAAGGTTGGGGGTGAGGGGGGCGGAAGAGGATTTTAATACGTCGGAAAGCATCGCGTCTGGGTGCGTTTGCGAGCGAACAAGCGAGGAGGTCGTGCAAAACCAGCGCGATTTCCGCCGATAATTTATGGCGATTATTATTTTCGCGCGCGCGGTCCACAGAGGGACGAACGAGAGACAGAGACGCTTTCGAGTGACGAGGCGAGGGGGAGGGAAGAGTGAGAGAGAGTGAAACTGGCAGGAAAGGGGTAACGGAGGGGGAGAGGTAAAAAGGAGCCCAGTGAATCAGATTTATCGCCGGTTTCTGAGTTATAAGGCGGTATAGGAACCGAGTCTAAGGCTCGTAAGTCATTCCGCGCGTACGTGTGCACACGCTCGCGCGCACTCGCTCTTGTGCGCCCGCGTTCTCGTGCAGGGGCAGAACGCATCCGCGAGAGGCAGGGGCAAGAAGCTCTTTGTTCCTGATTGCACTGTCGCGCTTATAATTAGTAACGGATCGCGGGAACTCGTTGTATCCATGGTGCAACGGTGTGCGCACGGGGTATGCGTGCAACGTAGAATCGGTTGGGTATCGTTCGCGAACGCGATGTTTTCTATAGAACGAGTTCCGGCGGAAAATTCAAACATTTCGGAGGACTGTACTTTGTTACGCGATCATACTGTGTTTCGAACGAGTTCATACGATTACTGTTGTGTATTGGTTGTATTTGTACACACCCTGGTTTTCTAATGGGTGACTAACGAAGCAATAATTAAATGTTTATGGTTACATGAGATTTTACTATTAAAAAATATTCTTGAATAGAATTAATCAATACGTGAATGCTAAGATAAGCACAGCGGTGCATAAATACTTTCACGATCATAAAGCATGCTGTTTACGGTACCGCATTCTCCTATAATAGTTAAGCGCTTTGTTAATCAAATATGCTACTTTCAGTTTCAACCTAACTCATAAATAAATCTTCATGCCTAAATATTTATTTATTTATTTACGAGTAATTACCCTTTCGTATAAGATAAATGCAATGTATCGAGTAGGTGCTACTTTCAGTTTCAGCCTAACTCCTAAATAAATCTTCATGTCTAAATATATATATATATATTTATTTATTTATTTATTTACGAGTAACTACCCTTCGGTATAAAATAAATACAACGCATCAAGTGGTCGTATCCAATTACGTGTTCTTGACACGTTCGTCGCTCAGCGTGATTCGACTGAGTTTCTTCGTTAGGCCCAAATCCGATTGAATAGAAAATTGAGGTAAAAAAATGTAAAAACAGCAAAAATTTTAACTTTTTATTTTTATTTTATGTATTTTATATTTATATTTATATTATACTTCAATACTTATTCCATTGAATTTCTTTTAAAATTCCAATTTAAAATTCTATTTAACTTTAAGAAAAAGAGCGTCACCCATATTTGGGTGACGTGATGACGAACGTGTTAAAACAATCGGAGGATAAATTGAAATAGTTTAAGTCACCAAGTGAGTGAATGAATTATTGTTATTTATTAATGGGTAACTCAATTTTCTATACGTTATAGATACATAATAAATCATATTAATTTAGAAAATGCAAAAATTGTAGAATATTATTGCGTGTGCAAGGTATTATATTATACCTATAATAATTGTACAAGGAAGACTATGGACAACGCTGATGATACACTTTTTAACACTATTCCTACCGACATTTCACGGATACCTATTCCTATTGCGACATTCCCACGTAAGACAGACTACAAATTTTTCACAGAAACTAAACAATGAAAAAAGAAGTGAATATTGAAAAATGTATTATAGGTTTATTTGAGGAAAAGTCTAAAATTTAAAGGCGGTTCGATTACGTTGTATATGTGAAATTCTAATCGAAATTTTAAAAACGGTCATTTGACCGGTCGTGGTAGGAATAGTGTTAAACGAATATTATCTAATAACATATCCGGGACATAAAGCAGCCGTACGAAATCAGGCAAAGTAGCAATGGTCATCGTCTCGTACAAGAGCAGTTGGTTATCGTAACAGCACCATAAGCTCGCCACCATTGATCACGCCCCGCCGCCAACGCAACCCCCTCGATGATAGATACCGTACGCGTCTCCCTTCGAATTTTCATCGAGAAATCAACAGAACGACCCGGTCTGAGTACCCTTCTCGCGGCTGCGCGCGATAAATCGCGGGAAAAAAGCGGTGCGACCGGAGAAAATCAATTTCTTTGAAAGATAAATCATACGCTGGATGCCTACGGAGCGGTCCCGGAACAAATGATCGTGGAAGCCCGTAACGCATGGCGATCCTTCGAGATACAGAAAGTCAGTCACTTATCACTGACCCCTGCGCAACGAGAGTTTTTCTCTCCTCCGGGACGGGAGGAGAGGAACAAAATTGGCCGGGACTCTCTCGCTGCGTGTGCGCCTTGAGAAATCGCGCGGGCGACTTGGCCCACGGGAAAAGAGCGAGAGGGAGAGGGACTGTCCGTGCTTTACAGGTCGGCGAAGTGTAAGTTATTGTTTATGGGACCGACGGGATGATCTATCGCGATGGTTGCTGGGTCACGATAGCGCCCAACGCGAGACCTAGCCAACGCGACCACCGTATCTAACCCCATTACAGAGTCACCGATGCCGGGACACGATCTCGGATACATGGTCCCGGGGGTGCGTCTCTTATCAGGGGAGGAACAGTCGTATATACTGCGAACCTTGTCATTAATCAACGCGAATATTGCGGTTTCTACTGCCTGGAGCGGCAGAGAAATCTGGCAGGTTCGAGTTTCAGCAATGCACCAAGATGTGTAGGGTTGACGGAAAATTTGGAAACGGTATTGATTCTGGGAAAAGTAAGTTGATGAACGAGCAATCAAGGTGATCGGACAAGGTTCTATTTTTGTATATGTTATATATTTTTTTATAAATATAAATACAGTAACGGACAAAGTTTAGGACAGTAGAACAATGCAAAAGATAGTTTTATGGTATGCAAATGTTATTCGTATACTTATTTTTATTGCCATTATGGTAGAACACTATTTATCGATTTGCATAGGATACGAATTGTATTTATCGTGCTATTTCTTAGTAATCAATATATTTCTTTTCTCTGATCCCTTGGTCTTGAACTTTAGTCCGTTACTGTATTCCATATTATAGTATGTTGCATATAATTTCTATAGAAGATTGAAAAGAAGATATCTGCAAGCACATATGTACAATAACTTAAATTATTGCCCATTTTAAAGCATTTACCTGAAGAATGTAAAATAAAAAAATAATAAACAGCAAAGATAAGCAACTAAATTCTATGTTATATATCACTTAATTTATTTTGTACCAAACAAGCGTAAAAATAGTACCAAGACTAGTCATGAAAAGAGTAACTGAAATCTAAAGGGTTCAACGGGGACAACAAAAAGAAAGGCATAAAGCGTGCTGACGTGATCACATTGAATTGCATCCAATTACATAGAACCACCGTTGTTTATCCGTGCAAAACCGTTTCTCCGACTTGATAGCTCACGGCGAAGATCCGCGAAAATTCAAAAAAGCGCCACCGACACGAATTCCGAGCGCCATCCGCAAAGGGGCACGAAAACTGGCGGGCGTCATTCGAGCATGAAAATGGTTTCGCGGAAGGCGAATCGGGGCCACCGTGAAGCGGACGGTGTTGACCCACGGTGCTGACCGAAAGAACCGGGAGTCGCGTAATGCGTGTACCGCGACGCTGGAAGACGAAGAGGACGCCGATCAAACGTGAGTTTTTTGCGGTCGTTTCGCGCGGGAACAGCCGTACGTTCCCCGGATGACACTCGAACGCTTTTATTACCCGTAATCGGCTGTACTTAAGGCTCGTTCATGTGCGCGATAACGTGCGGCGCCTTGAAAGAAATGCCAATCCCCTAATTCACTCGTTGAGAAACACGGCGCTGGATCGGAATCCGATTCAGGTTTATTACCAACGCGGAAAATATACATAGCTGTCAGAGAAATCGAAATGGGGACTCGAAAATTTCGGGTACCTGAAGTTGAAGGGGAGATTCAGAAGCTTCGAGTACCCGAGGTTCAAACTGAAACCCCAAAGTTTGAAATACCCGAAACAGAAAAAAGAGATTCAAAAGTATATAGCTGAAAGAGAAATTGGAATGGGGACTCGAAAATTTCGGGTACCTGAAGTTGAAGGGGAGATTCAGAAGCTTCGAGTACCCGAGGTTCAAATTGAACCCCCAAAGTTGTAGGTACCTAAAATTGAAAAAAGGGATTCAAAAGTATATAATTGAAAGAGAAACTGAAATCGAGACTCGACAATTTCGGGTACTGAAGTTGAAGGGGAGATTCAGAAGCTTCGAGTACCCGAGGTTCAAACTGAAACCCCAAAGTTTGAAATACCCGGAACAGAAAAAAGAGATTCAAAAGTATATAGCTGAAAGAGAAATTGGAATGGGGACTCGAAAATTTCGGGTACCTGAAATTGAAGGGGAGATTCAGAAGTTCCGAATACCCGAGGTTCAAATTGAACCCCCAAAGTTGTAGGTACCTAAAATTGAAAAAAGAGATTCAAAAGTATATAGCTGAAAGAGAAATTGGAATGGGGACTCGAAAATTTCGGGTACCTGAAGTTGAAGGGGAGATTCAGAAGCTTCGAGTACCCGAGGTTCAAACTGAAACCCCAAAGTTTGAAATACCCGAAACAGAAAAAAGAGATTCAAAAGTATATAGCTGAAAGAGAAATTGGAATGGGGACTCGAAAATTTCGGGTACCTGAAGTTGAAGGAGGGATTCAAAAGCTTCGAGTACCCGAAATTTAAATTGAAACTCCAAAGTTTCAGGTACCAAAGTTGAAAACTGGCAAATTTCAAGTATTCAAAGTTGTGATTGGATAGCCGAAACTGGAATTGGGAAATAGTTATAAATTTAAAAACTTTTTAACGATATAGATTTGATGCTTCATGATCTGTTGATCAAGTTCCGATTCACAAGGGCTACCATTATTTCTAAATCTATATCTGCTGTCTACCCTGATTTCAATTCTCGATATCAAAAATTTTTGGGTCAATAACCCGAACCCAACCTGATCCTAACCCGACCCAAAAAAAGTTCCTAACTCGACTCGAAACCGAAATCTCGTAAAATCCGTAGAACTGGTTCATTTTGCACAAATGCAAAAAAGGATCAAACCTCACAGCTCTAAAAAAAAAAAGAAACGACCGTATCTCGGCAACAGCGAACGAGTTAAGAATAGGTGATCCGGTCAAACTCCGATTAAAACAGTCATTAACCAAACAAGGCGGTCCCGCAGCCCCAGTAAACGCGACGCGGTTAAATTCCTCTTCGCGGCTCCGTATCGCCGGACGTTGTACAAAGCACCGCGCGAGTTACTCTCTTAAATCACGAACGCCAGAGGACACACGATACGATCGTCCGAAATGATCGACGACGACGAGACCGAGAGGAGAACAAGAAGAGGACAACCGAGAAGGCCGTGTCGTGGGTGGGGCAGGGGATGGATCGAGGGGGGAGATCCTCGAAAATTCTCACGCGGATCTAACGAGTGGCACGAAAGAGCGGCGCGCATTCCAGCTTTCAAATCTCACCGCTTGCACCGCGGTGGGGGCACGTAATGGAACGGGATTTCGCGTGTAGCAATATTTAATAAGGTCCTTAGTAAGGGAGCCACCGAGGGGTATAATAGCGAGAGATGGGTGTTGTGAACGCGTCAGCGGAATGGGACCACCCAACTGGGCCCCGTGCCGGGGCCCGCATATACGGCCGCACGGCTGTGTACGTGGCACACGGGCATGCCGCCCCGTAACCCGTGGAACCCATGGGGTCCCATGGATCACTCCCGGGCCTCTCTTTCTTCCTTCCTGGCTGGAGGGAATGTCGCTCGAGTCACCTAAGTCGGTAGCCGAATTGTTTCCATGCAAACGAACGGGCCACGATTAAGAAAGTGTCCGGCCGCTGCTCTCTGGAATGCTGGGCGGCTCGCCACGAAAGAAACTTATCGGGATGTTCATCTTCGTCGTCCTTTTGCGTCTTCTTTCGTCGTCGTCGTTGTCCGTGCTTGCTCTGGCTGCGGTGAGCGTTGAGAAAATTCCGCGACTCGCGTGTATTATCTGGTCGAAGGATTCTCGAAACGAGACCGGCGGTAATTCCTGCCGATCGCGCAAGGTCCTTGCGTTTTTATCGACAGACACCACCTAGGTTGAAGGATATCTTTATTCGTGAACGACTCAATCGTCGGTTTTCTATGCCGTTTCCTATAGAATCTCGGTTTCTGGGGTGTTCGTTTACTGACGAACAGTTCGCAAGCAGCGAAATTGATGGAATTTATTCATCGATTCGTATATTTACACGGATTATCACGTGGGGATAAGAATAATCAGAACAGGTGTCTTAGTTTCAGAGAATATACAACAAAAGGTAGCGTTTATTAATCTAGTGTGGGTACAGATGGCGTTCCTATGGTGTATGCGAGCTCGAGGGACAAAGAGTGTGATTGTGAAAGAAGTAAGAACGTTGAAATTGCTAAGTTGAAAAATCGTCTATATACTATTAAGTTGTTACTATTAACCTATTTTTAGATATATATAATATTATAAGCACTTCATTTTATTTCACTCATACCTAAACCCTATCATCCACCCTCTCTAAATAATAAAAATAAGAAACATCCTATATACAGTGGCTCCAAAAAGTATTTGTACACTGTATTATAAGGAAATTCATCTATTTCTGAAATTCTGATTTCAATGAAACTTTATGCGAATACAGAGCATGGTGTGTTCTGCGTGGGGCAACTTTTTTGGCGGCAAAATATCTTTTAAGGGGGTTGACAACGAATCTCAAAGTTTCTGCGATTTTTCACGCTTTGAATACAAGCTTTCCTGTGTTCCTTTTTTATGACAGGACAATAGAGTATTAAAAATTAAACATTTTCTATTTGAACGGTTTTGCTTCATCAAGTACCGTTACAAAGTTATCTTTAACACTATTCTTACTACAATCGGTCAAATGACCGTTTTTAAAATTTCGATTAAAATTTCATAAATACAACGTAATTGAATCGCCTTTAAACTTTAGACTTTTTCTCAAATATACGTATGATACATTTTTCAACACTCACTTCTTTTTTCATTGTTTATTTTTTGAGAACAATTTGTAGTCTGTCTTACGTGGAAATGTCGCGGTTGGAATAGGTATACGTGAAGTGTCGGTAGGAATAGTGTTAAAAAATGAGAGAAAACTCAGAAACTTCAACGCTGGTTTCACCCCTTTAAAATGGCAGTTAGACGAAAAGGAAAAATTAATTCATACGTATACTATTACGATCTACAAACCCACAATGTTTTATCAAATACTTCTATCGGGCTCAAAATTTCAGGGTTAAACGAATTTATTTGTGACATAGTGTACGAATACTTTTTGAAACCATTATTATTATTCTGGAATTTTTTTTTGTTTTTTATACTTAATGTTAATTTTAATTTAGCTGTATTTTATTTTTGTTGATTAAATTTTTATATAAGGAATAAGCGAGGTGAGAAAATAAGGAGGATGTAAAGGAACGGAACTCTCTTGTAATCCCATAGGGAAAACAATAAAGTTATCTTACTTTTTGAAACCACTGTATATTCTTTGCAAACTGGTTGCGAACACCGATACGAACGCATCGATAGAATCCAAATTTTAGTCGATAGTTCGATTCAAGGACAACGTTTGAACGCGTTACATCGGGTTGCATCGGGAACGGTTAATGGCGGTCATAAACGGGCAGTCGCCGTGAATAGGACGGAAAACGCGCTCAGACGCGTTTATTTGACTTGCAAATGCGGCTGTTCGGTCCCGATACGCGACGATTAGGCACGAGAAACGTAATCGCCGCGTAACAGCTCGTCGAATGCATAAACAAGTCGGAAGTAATTGTTCGTGGCGGTAATGGCGGACCATCGCGGTTAGATGGCCGTTTTCAACGGCCTGATACATTCTGGCGCACACTTTACGCAACAATGTAACAAGGCGAATTATTCAAAACAGGCTGCGCCGCAAAATTTATCGTTTCATCTCCACGAACGCTGGAACTCTGGGAATCTCGAATTCTACCTCTAATATATAGCAGACATTTTGCGTGCGCACAGCATTCTTAGCTGTAACTTGATTTCGTTTTCGATAAACGTTATTAAATTGCCTTGTTCTGTTAAATCATATCGTACAGTTCTTTTCATTGCTTCGATGATTAATTATTTTTTTATCGTAATATTGCATACACGTTGCGAGTTGAAAAAACAGTTGCGATCTACTATTAAAAGGTGCATTTGAAAAGATATTCTACCGTAGAACATGTTTTTTTTAAACACTGAGTATTTTTTTAAACAAAAACTAGACGATGAATTCCGTTCACTCTATTTATCCAAAAAGAAACGACTAAAATTACTCGTAATTTATGTAAGGTCGACTCTAATAAGTACTAGATAGAAAAAAAATTTAATAATTATAAAATTCTGAAACGTTCGGATTATCGATTTTTTTAAGTTCCTTACTTTTCACGGATTAAAAATAATTCGAAAAATTAATAATTTTGACTTACTACTGAAGATCCACTCAAAATTCGAATTACAATGATATAAATAAAAAGTTGATGTTATCAGATTTAACGTGATTTAAAAGCAGAAACGCAAGCAGCTTTGAAAGAGTGAAGAATGCCACCAAAGAAATTTAAGTGTATACACTATACTCATTGGCTGTTTTCATAACTCTAGTAATACAATTTTGTGCACCTAAATTTATTCTGGTGATACTAATACCGAATAGATCCATATTACGCATTATTCTGATCGGCAGTTTGAAATGGATGTTTTCAAGAAATGGTAGACAGTCAATTAAGCAAATATCTCGTTCAAACTTGCAAGTAGAGCGAAAGCAGATCGCCGAAGACGAATCTAATCAAACTTTCGCGGTTTCGAATCGATAATCGACTTGGACGGGCGAGTAAGACGTTACCGTGTCAAACATGAGTTCTATCCGCGTAGTTTCTGGTCCGATAACTTTAACGATGCCGAAGAGGGGCTCGGAGGGGGGCGCGTAGGCCTCCCAGGAACGCCTTGGCAGCGCATGCCGCACGCGGGTAATTAAACAGAAAATGGACGTTAATAAATTCTCATGAATGTCGACCGGTCAGATCGACCGTCGTAAAATGCACCGTGGGAAGAAGGATGCGCTTTCTCATTGACGATGCTCCCCCCCTCCCCACCTCAAACACGCATTTAGGTGGCCAATGAGTTGTACCCGTGTTCCCTTTGCCAAACGAATTAATAGCGGTCGATTGCAATGACAAGATTTTCTCCTATACACTCCATACGCAGTCTGTGAGAAATGTGTCTCAATTTCAAGACAATTTAACAGAATTTGTACGTGTGGATGTCTGGAAAATTTAACTTGGTATTTCAGGAATCCTAAACTATTCGATGCTTCCGTAATTTACCAATCTCTACTAATGTATAAGCGTTAACAGTTTGTGGCTGTTACGAATTGAAGAGTGATGGAAAAGGAAAGGGAAGGAGTCTGCTAGTGCACTTAGGCTTACAAAAATAAGCTTTTAGCTTAGGGGACTAAGACTTACCTTGCAGACCCGTGCCTTGGACACAGGGATAGGAAGGGACAGTTCGGAACTCGTATATATATGAACCATGAAAGACTCGAGTACTTGCGAGAAAGGTAGTTGACTAATCCTTCGTAATAACGAGGAAGATCGCCACAAGTTGAAGAGAAAGGAAAGAAACACCTTCAGTTTCCTGAACCTCGAACCTTTATTATCCAAAATGGAGGAAACAGCTAGCGAACCCTGCATTGTCAGAACTACCCCTGTATCTCAACCACCCTGTACCATAACAGCACTGTAATTAAAAATGTAAAGAAAACTGGCATAACGAAGGAGTAGCGAATCCACGTGTTCGCATTTTTCCATCGTTGGCACGCTAAAGGGGTATCGATCGAAGGGGTAGTAATCGTTCTCGTCGGAGTCTGTCTCGCGCGCGAGCAGCGACTGTACACGGAGGACAAGAAGAAGGATAATTGAAAATGTAAATGCCTGGCGAATTAACGATCCGAATCGAAGGTACCCGGAGGAGGCGGGCAGCCGCGATCGGACGTGCGTGGCGTTCGATGATAATCCGCGGATTCCGACGCCGGTGGTACTGGTTCTGCGCGGATAAACGATTGCCAATTACGGAGGTGATAAATTCCGCCGGCGCAAATCGCTGGTTGCGCGCTATCGCGACGTGTACTATGTGCACGCCCGTAATAATTAAGCGATGAACGCGCAGGAGTGGACGATAGGACGATCCAACGCGCCGCCACGTTCCAGGATCGATCGCGGATACATCGATGGATTGCGGTCGCGCCGATCGACGATCCCTAGGATAACGGAATGTTCAAGCTGTTGGGGCTAGGGTTCTAATTTTAATATAGTGAGGTGGTTTTTATGAACTGTATTGTCAATTTGTACGTTACAATTAAAGGATAGGACTACCGACTAGGATGTTATGGACAACGTGGTATATATATACAAGGGCATACACTTAGGTTTAGAATTAGGACTTTAAATGTCACTTTCGTTATTAACATTCTACTTTATCGACACTTGTGTCACCGGCTTATAGTTACTCCTAACACGAAGTATTTGGAGGATAGAGGGGTGCGTCGAGGTTAA
>JAOPTO010002364.1:23838-95795 GCA_033822845.1 Tetrapedia diversipes | reverse complement strand
TTAATGCGGTGAACCCGGTTCGTGCAACCTTTTTCGGTGATCTCCAAGAGATCACTTGCATGAGTTTCAGAAGCAAACACGTTTTAGTATTCCAACGTATTGTCTAACTTTTCTTTAAAGCTTTCGAGTTTTGCAATTGAAAATTTGGATATTTCTGTAATTAGACCATGGAAATTTTTAATTACAATTTATAAAGTAATTATATTTTTATTGATAGATTTGTGTCCCAGAGAGAGAGAGAGAGAGAGAGAGAGAGAGAGAGAGAAAGAAAGAATGGTAGTAATTGAATAACTATTACGCTGTACACATATGAAAAATCATTCTTTAGATAATAATTTTAAAGCAGGTTTCTGAAAGGTTTTTCAGAAATTGTAACTAATTGTAATTTAAAAGTCCGAATTCCAAAGAAAAGAAAAAAACAGCAACTGAATGTAAGGAATTGTAATTAGCAACTGATAAAGTAGTCCCACTCTAAATTCAAAATTCACGGGGGAGAGTAAAAACGAGTATATTCTATAAATCTTTGTTATTAACCAATTACTAATCAATAACAAGTAATCCAATCACATTCCCAAAGTGTATGCCTCAGAATAAGAATAACAGTAACTGGATACTAAAAATATTAACTAGCAATTTAGAAGATAATCCTGTTCGAATTTCAAAATTCGCGGCCCACAAAACGAAGAGCAGCCACGGTACTTGGAACGATACCGAAACTGTTCGAAACAAAACGAAATCCCTCGACCTCTTTATAATCCATAAAGCTCGGCGTGACTTAGCTTTTGAAACTGGTTCCGTTCATCGAATAGAGCTGTGACGCGCGGGAAGCGTCCACGGCCGGACATGTTTGGAGTTCGGACTTGTCCGGAGGCGCGGACGCGTAAAGGTGGACATGACACTAGGAAACTAAATACCGGTCCTATGATTCTCCGTGGAGAGTTCGAGCCCTGTCAAAAAGCATCGACCCGTCCGGACCTATCTCACTTAATTTTCGTTAAAGTCACCGAATCGGGGATCGGATCGTCGACAGTCAGGGATCGTCTTACCGTACTCTATTCACACTGAGGACCGTGTCGATCGAAGGTAACGAGGGCTCGGAATAAATTGGATCCGATGTTTTAAGACGAAATATGAAAGCGTTTCACGGTGTCGCCTTCGTTTTACTTTTTACGCAAATGTCCTAGAAATTGTTAATAAATTTTCATTCTGCATTAAATCAAATTTGGTTTACAATTAAAAACTGCTGAGAATTCTAAATTTAGTAAATGATAGACTGCTTACTAATGGAAAATCATTAACAGTACAGCCTCGTTCAAAAGTATTGGGACGTGTACGGAGAATTAAGTAAATTCGAAAAGATAAAAAAGAAATCTCTTTGCAGAAATTGTTTAATATGAAAAAAGGCATTATGTGATAAACGTAGAGCCAACGGCAAAGCAACTTTAGTGACTAAATTAAATTTTTCAACTAGTACTTTGTAGTCATCACACGATTAATAAACCAGGTAAGGATGGATTTTTTGATATTCCACCCCTAAGGGGGTTAAATAGGGGTTGAAAGTTTTTCGAAAATCTGCCAGTTTTAAAACAACCACTATAAAAATTAGTAAGAATTTAACTTTCTGGTTGAAATTAAAGTTCATGGTGGCAAAATTGAACACCTTTTGAAAATAGTTAAAATTGAAATCAAAGTACTTTCGTGGTTGTCAAAAGCCGTGGGCAACAGCTAGTCTATTCTAAAGTTCATGGTTGCAAAATTGAACATCTCTTGAAAATAGTTAAATGGTTGCAAAATTGAACATCTCTTGAAAATAGTTAAAATTGAAATCAAAGTACTTCCGCGCTTGTCAAAGCCGCGGGCAACAGCTAGTCTATTCTAAAACCGTACGAGTGCTGTACGAAGTTCGGTCACGAGATTGGCTTCAACAGCAACAAAACTGAAGAGACCACGGACGTATAGGGGAAGTTGACAACGTTTCTTACCGTTCATCGATACGCATTCACTTCTATCGCCCGTGTGTTATTGCTGGTCGATTAAAATTCAGATTTATCGCCGGCGCGGCCGCGGCGATATCGAGGGCCGTGGGGCCATTCCACGATCGGGAACGGACGCGTTCGTTCCCCGTAACCCTTTGCACGGTTAATGAAGAGTTCGCCATATCCCGGGATGGCAGCTGACGTTGCATTCATGCATGAGAGTGCCGCGTCCCGGTCATTTGGCCTGTGGCGCGACTAAAAACAGGGCAGCTTGGCCGAGTTTTGTCCCATCGGTGGCCGGTAACGCGCCTTCCATGGGGACCGGGAGCAGAAGAAAATTTCAGAGGGGACTATCGACCCGCTGGCCCACACATCGAGTTGCCGGAACACGCGGATTGAGCCATTAAAGCCTGCTTCAAGCTGTTTCGGGGAAATCCGCGAGAGACAGAGAGCTCGTTATATTGTTCCTATGTCTGGACGCACGCTTCGATCCGCTTGGCGAATGAACGATCGCCGCTGCGTTTATCGTCGGATCTACACGGTTCGCATGCCGTAATGCTTGGATTTAGCATTCAAAGTGCTTCGAGTTACTTTATGGAGAGCAATTTACGTTGTACCCCCAGCTCCAGGTGTTGGGGGTTTGGTTAGCTTCGGGCCGTGAAGTTTGAAGGGTTCTTTTTAATTACTCTTCGCTAGAACTCCGTTTCTACGAGCTTAGATGGAGACAAACAGTTGGTATAATAGTACGTGTATTAGCGATTTCGCAACTGGTGATTTTTCATTCGTTTAATTAACTTTTTCAAGGATACTGGCTCACTCTCGTACGTTTAGTTTTTCTTTAACTCGAACGTGATGGCAAAAGATGTAACAGAAATTTTTGCGAATAAAATTTACTAGAAAGTATTCCAAGGGAATGAACGATAGTCCAACGATAGTTCGTATAAATGGATTCCATCAACTAGTCGAATTAATCGGTCACCGGCTAAAGTTTCATTCAAATAAGTAAGAGTTTACGGGAACGAGGTGCTGCCGCGGATAGGTATTTAAGCGCTTTCGCAGTTTTTCGTACAAGAAATAGGAATTTATGTTTCCTCCGTGTACCACGCGGAATACCTTCGTGTTCATTCGAAATTTCTATGGAGATCCTTATCCCTTATATTCACGCTCGCTGAAGTATGCCTCCGTTTCACCGCGTGAAGCGACCAACAAATTGCACAACCGCCGGACTTTTACAGGAACGAGCAAAGAACCGCGAGAAACAGCGCGATGGCCGAGCACGCGCGAGACCTTCCACGAGATAATTTATTGGTCAATCAAAATGACGCATGGAGGTATAAGGTGACACGTCAGCGTACACGGCTGACCATTAATTTTAATACCCGTCACCATCAGATCTCCCGACGCTGTGCCTTCCACGTTGGCTCCCCACTGACGGCGGGCCGTATCCATCGGCATCGGCTACCGTACGACTAATGCCCCGTTCACTAACGACGATCATCCTTGAGGATCTCGGTCTACCGATCTCTCACGGCCGCCACGAATTATTATCCCTCTCTTAATCCCGCGTGGCCGACCGGCGGTCTTCCTGGAGGCGATTTCGAGGACGCATCCAGGGGGAATCGGAGGAATTGGAAATTTGTTGTAAAATTGGGTTTATTTAAAAAATACTCTATTCGAAAGTGTAAAGCACAGGAAACTTTTTTTTAAAGTGGTGGAAGTCCACGAATTATTATCCCTCTCTTAATCCCGCGTGGCCGACCGCCGGTCTTCCTGGAGGCGATTTCGAGGACGCATTCAGGGAGAATCGGAGGAATTGGAAATTTGTTGTAAAATTGGGTTTATTTAAAAAAAACTGTATTAGAAAGTGTAAAGCACAGGAAACTCGCGTATATGTAGATACAGGTAACCCTCGTATAACACGGTAGATAGGTTCCTAGAAAATGCCGTGTTGTGTGAAACCGTGTTGTATGAGACTCAGAGTCAGTACAAAATGGGGGTTACGCTCCGAAAACTTATTAAAAACAATTTTTTTTTTTAATTCTACATAAACTACTTAATTTTATTAAAAATATAAATGTATGTACGACACAAAACAAAAAATATTATTTTAATTTAATAAATTTCTTGTCGTCATTGTTCACTATAATCAACCAAGAACGTTTTTTCGCTGGAATAATATCGCATTCACTTTCAGAACGTTTTTCTTAATTTAAAATTCTTGCACGTTCCCCCCTCCTAAAAAAATCTGTTATTTCACTTTGCTTGTTGGTTCTTACCAGGTCATTGTAGATTTATCAGTATCGAGCTAAATACTTTTGCAGCTCCCTCTTGAATTTTCCACTTCTTTCAGCGAAAGTTGAAGAAAAATGATAAGATTTTCAGCTAAGCCCATCTTGAAATTTTTTAAACGTTAAATTATTAAGAATTAAATGTTAAGATGACAACCCTCGCTTATACTAGAAGTACAGTATCGTACAAAGGCTTTTGCAATTTTCTTATCGTGTTAGAACGAAACCGTGTTATAGGATGCCGTGTTGTAGGAGGGTTCCCGCAATTTATGAATCGTGTTATAACGAAACCGTGTTATAGGATGCCGTGTTGTAGAAGGGCTACCTGTATATGGACCGTTTAGTTTGAAAGTGGTGTAAGTCCACGAATTATTATACTTCTCTTAATTCCGCGTGGCTGACCGGCGATCTTCCTGAAGGCGATTTCGAGGACGCATCCAGGGAGAACCAGAGGAATTGAAAATTGTTGTAAAATTGGGTTTATTTTAACACTTTACCGACCGCTAGTGGTCCAATATACGCACTCCAACTGGCTTATTTTGACGTGAATCCATAGCTAATGATTTTATTATTAAACGATATTTTCTTCACGTAATTAATAGTTTAATATTTCTTTACGGCGTATATATATGATATCGCTCAAAAACGTGTTACCTTCGTATAAAGAAGTATTGTAAAATTTATAAACGAAGCATACAAAAAGCAGATTAATAGGCTCCCGGCCGGTAAATTGTTAAAAATTGGTGTAAGTCCATTTTCTCTAGTTTCGAGAAAATTAAAGGTTAGCATATCTCTCGATGAAAAAACATAGGTTAATTATATCAAATCTAGCAATATTTTTACTGATTTATCGATACGTAACTTGATTATAGAAATTTGTTTTAAGCGAATTTAACTACAATAATGTACGTTTACGGGCTACAAATGGACTTACACCACTTTCAAAATTAGTCAATTGTAAAAATTGACACGTTAAATAAAACAAATGAAAAACAGTAAACTACTGACTATGACACCTGTCTATGGAAATTGGACTTACACCTCTTTCATAATCAATGGTTTCAAAGCATAACAAGCAGAAGTAGCTATTCAATCTCTATTATTTCCACTGCTCTTAGTTACGCGATCTGCCTTGCCAGCCCCCCCTCCCCCAACACACATTCGCATAAACCTGACTGTACCGCGTTGCGCCGACAAAAGAAAAACGAGAGGAACGAGCAAAATCGGAAAACAGAGTAAGCGAGCTATAATGACGTGAAAAATCACGCAGCTGACTGAGATACGATCGTAGGAAAGCTGCGAGCCGGCATCCGGATATATCGATGGTACGCCAAGAACGCGACGAGAGGTATGCAAGCACGGTAAGTGCAACGTCGATTGATAGCGCGCGTCCCCTTATCTATAAACCATTTCCAGCTTTTTCTTTACCCCGTGCCCGCTTATCTGGGCCTCAGAGCGGCGCGACTAGACCAGAGAATTCAGCGACGTTATTTACGGCTGATTAGCCGACCCAATCATTCCCTTCCGCGTTATTTTATTGAATACCGTGCGACCATGCGCGATTTCTCGGCGATTTATGACGCTAGATACTTGTGCCGGTACTGTTGCTGCGTCCAATGGCGTAATTAGAGGGCGGAGAGGGCTTTTTAGCTAACACGTTACCACGAAACTGTGAGTAAATGCGTAACACTAATAGGTACAATCTATTTAAACAACAGCTATTAAGAAAAAATATTACATAAATATTAAACACGCTGAAAATCGCTTCGTTCTGCAACACTCACTTTCTCTATATATATATTAATATCTCTTGTTACTATGATTGCTGTTATCACACTGACTACCTTTTAGTCACTGCTATCTCTATCTATACTATACATATACAAATCGCATAGAATGATGAAAGAAAATAAATAATCTGATAATAAGAAATAACAGTATAAATAAAAATTGTATTCTATGCTAATCAATAAATAGCGTTCTACCATAATTTTAATAAAAATGAATAGATGAACAATAAGACCAAAGGGTGAAAGAAAATAAATTAATTAATTAGTAAGAAATAACAGCATAAATAAAATTTATATTCTATGCTAATCAATAAATAGCGTTCTATCATAATAACAATAAAAATGAATAGATGAACAATATTTGCATACCATAAAATTATGTTTTACATTGTCCTGTCATCTTAAACTTTTGTCCGCTACTGTATAGCTTGTTTCCTTCACCACCTATTCTTTCCGTTTGTATTATTACAAGTAACATCGGATGGCAACATTAATCTAATTTTCACATTATCAACATTTTTTATATATAACGAAGGGTATGGAAAACTCAAGGACAGTTCTGGGGGACACAAGCTCTAGCTACGCCAGTGGGCCTTTAGATCGAAGCGAGTTGACCTCGTATGTAAACAGAAGCTGACCGGCAATCTCGGGGAACGAATTTGCATGCTGTTTCTCTTGGACACAGTCCGGGCAAAATTATGCAGCTTGTTGCATGCATAAGACAGACGCGAAACGCGTCGCTCGGCCAACGATACAGAAAAGTAGTGTCGTTTCACAAATCAGATCGTTCCCTGTGAAACGGAAACTGCTCGTTTCCCAACGATCCAACGATCAGATTCGACCTGTTGTATCTGTTTAACGCGCAACGTCGCAACGTTTCAATCGGTGAAACCGGTAGGCAGATCCTTCGCTCGATATCCGTCCCGGATTCGTTTCATCGGCTATTCCAAAATGGCGGGCTACACGTCAACGTGAAATGAATCACGGGGACGGTGTCGATCCTCGGAGACGGACGGATGCATAATTTCGAGGGACGAGGGTACAGAGTAGCGATGGGATCAAGTGTATTGCAAGCAAGTTCGAATTCGATCGTGAAATTTTGAATGCTTTATGAGTATTCCGAAAAAAAATCTATGGTTTTAACCCTTTGCCCTCGAGAGGTGACTGTTAGTCACCAAATGATAATTTCGCATTTTATTTGCTCGGCTGCTGTCAGGGAACAGCTACGTGAGTACACTCTAGCGTCCATAAGAGATTGAACTGTGGGCTATAGGAATTAAAAATTCCTGACTATAACGCGTGAGCAACCGAAAATAGAAAATAGAGTATCGTTAGTCGGAAGGCGTTACGTGCATCGTGAGGCAGCCGCTAATTAACCCTGCGCGTTCGAGAGATGACTGTTAGTCACCAAATGATAGTTTCGCAAATTTTCAGACATTAGTTAGCTTGTTTATTAATTAGACTCGAAGGTTGAATAGTCATGTATGCAAATTCTAGTACGCCACTTAACTATACTGAATAAAGTTTAATACAGGTGAATCTTAATAAATATTTTGCATTTGAAAATTTTTGACATTAGACTTATTAGAGGTTAAATAATCGTATATGTAAATTTTAGTATATCACTTAATTAAATTAAATGATATATAGTATAGGCGAATCTTATCAATCGAATCAATTTTAGCTGTAGCAGTAATACATACATTGTATATGCATAAGATATATTAAGATTTCATTTTAATTTAACGTACATGTTAAAATGTTTCGTTTTCATACATATATTCTGAGATACACTTTATTAAGATGTAGATTAACCTGATTGTTAGAACAAATGACTGCAGCGCTGCTATTAGAAACGACATGCATTCCCGACCATAAATCATCCAACAACACTCAGCAGCATATCTAGAGTAAAGAGAAGCTAATGTTACAGTTACAGAATGAAGTTTCCACTCATTAACAATTGGGTCACAAAAATGACTGTACTATTCTCCCTTTTTAAAATTTCACTCAAATAGTAACCTGATAAGTAATTAGCTAAAAATTTTCAAAAATGGTAGTTACAAAAAGTACTTGTAAATATCTATATTTTTAATCAAATTCAATATCTAATTCTCATAACACTGAATGTAGCATATAGTCGCATAAAAGTAAATTAGTTAACAATTAATTCATAGATACATGAGACAATAAAAACAGAGATGAATGCAGCATATAGACGCATAAAAGTAAATTAGTTAACAATTAATTCATAGATAAATGTAATAATAAAAACAGAGATGAATGCCGAATATAGTCGCATAAAAGTAAATTAGTTAATAATTAATTCATAGATAAATGTAATAATAAAAACAGAGATGAATGCCGAATATAGTTGCACAAAAGTAAATGAGTTAATAATTAATTCATAGATACATGAGACAATAAAACAGATATCTATGACTATATGTTAAAACTACTATATGTAAATGTGCGATTATTCGAGACGACGATATAAAATGGTAAAGTACAAAACACCATCCTTCGGAATCAACTTGGATTCATGAGAGTAAATATCGAACTTGATCCCATTACTAGTACCAAGGCTGGTCCCAGCCGCGTCACCAGAACACGCGCACGATCGCTCGAGGAATGTCGAACGGGTCGGACGCAGGGTTAATGCCTGCTGCCTCCTCACGTGCCTCCGACTTTTCTCCCCGGTTGTATCTCATTTGTAAAGATTCCTGGACAAAGGGGCCACGGAGAATCGCCTTTATGGATCTGCGCCGCGCTTGACCCTAAGTAGCCTTCGAGCGGGCCGTGTTGCGCGTCTCCTGACCGGACAGACAGAAGCGCGAGTCTGTCAAGTGGCGCGATTCTAATCTGACAGGGACGTATCGGTCGCCCACGGTACAGGGATCCGGGGCAATCGACGACAATCGTGTTTCGGGCCGGGGCATTAACAGGCGCCAAGGATCGGCTATTTCCATGAGTTTCCAGCGACGAATCGCATTGACGACGGTTTTACGTCAATTCGTTTCTTGCGTAGCGTGGTACACTGTCGACCAGTAGTTTGGAGGCATCACAAGTGTACAGAAGAAGGAAAGATATGGAAGATCGTTGCCTTAGAAATTTTTGTGTTTGAAGATCTATAACACTGACTGTCATGTCATTCGTGCTTAGGGGACACGAAAATTTCATTGCACAAATTAGTAGGATTTCGTATTTCAGGTTGGGGTATTGCTAAACGCTGGAAATCGGCTATTTCCATGAGTTTCCAACGACGAATCGCATTGGCGACGGTTTTACGTCAATTCGTTTCTTGCGTAGCGTGGTACATTGCCGACCAGAAGTTTGGAGGCATCGCAAGTGTACAGAAGAAGGAAAGATATGGAAAATTGTTATGTTAGAAATTTTTGTGCTTGGAAATCTATAACACTGACTGTCATGTCATTCGTGTTTAGGTGACGCGAAAATTTAATTGCATAAATTAGTAGGATTTCGTATTTCAGGTTGGGGTATTACTAAACGCTGGAAATCGGCTATTTCCATGAGTTTCCAGCGACGAATCGCATTAGCAACGGTTTTACATCAATTTATTTTTTGCGTAGTAGGTACACGGCCGACCAGAAGTTTGGAAGCGCTATGCATTGTTGAGTAATTACAAGTACATATGTCCAACGACAGAAATAAAATGTTCCTTTCGCAATGTGCTGAATCCCTGTGTGTCTAAACTAAAATTATTAAAAGCTAATTTTGACTCCCGCGGGGATTATACTTTAAGTATACTCGGCGCTTAAACCATGTTTAAACCAACATTAGTAGTAGCTAATTCATTATAAATATTATGAATAGTATTAAACATTGCAGACAATAATATTATTAATATTGATATCTGAATAATTATTTAATAATTTAGTCTACGAGCAGAACGATAAAATCTCTCCACTAAATCCCACAGTTCAACCAAAAAGAGAATAAATATTGTAAACAATAATATTATTAATATTGATATCGTAAAAATTATTTCATAATTTAGTTTACGAGCAAAACGATAAAATCTCTCCGCCGAATTCCGCAGTTTAACCAAAAAGAGATTAAGCCTGTAAAATTTAATGGCAATTGCCTCACGAATAATTCACAACTGTTCTCAAATTAATACAAATGATCAGATTTAAAATGACCGGTAGGGACAATATATTCAAACCAATGCTTTAGAAACCTCCTGTTTACCCGACCCGTGAAATATCGTGGGACCGTCCAGGTACCCAACTTCCGCTCGTCCCCGAACAGAAGTTCTTGTAAAAAATAATCGCCGCTGATTAGTCATCGCGGGGCTCCCTCTTCCCGGCACTGCTTGTACGCTAATGTCGTCTATTACTTACCGGGTACGTTCCCGAGGGCGAGCCCTGGGACCCTCCGACGTCATGGCCGATCTCTGACCGGCGAGCGCTTCTTCGTTGTCGAAAAAGAAAAATCGGGGCCCCGCCGGTACACGGGGTGACCGATGAAATTATTTATTCTCCGGTGTCTCGGAACCTTATCTTCCATCTCTCTAACTTCCGCTCTTAACGACGGCCATTTAACTTATACATGATTTTAACGTTTCATCGACGAGTATCCAGAAAAGTTTTTGTGAGCGTTGGTTTTCATAAATGAGGGGGAGTGAATTTGATGAGTGCGAGTCCCTTGTCTAGTGTATCATTAGTTAGTTTATTGTGTGTATGTTCTAAAATGATTATCCTATCTTGTGTATATTGTATTGCGTATTAGTCAGTTATGGGAGTGAGTTTACAAGAAATAGAAACGAATGAGAAGAGTGAAGCGAATTGCGGATGAGAGAACAAACGGAGACCAAAAGAGAGTGAGCGTAATTTTAGTAGCTATATTAAGCTTTATATTAGCGTTTTCGAAGTACCATAATTTATGCTTTAAGATCTCCAAAAATATGTTTCATTTGATTATTAACTACTGATACAAATTGTATTTCCTTAACAAATATTACCTCGTTATTCTCTCGCTGTTTACGTTAAAACGACAAAACTCATAAGAAAATGATAAATCATCACAAGAAAAAACATAGAAATAAGATACTCGTGTACTTGAAAAATTGCACAGAATCAGTTACCTAATTAAGCAAGATTATACTCGAACGTCACATGAAAACTGACTAAAAGTTGGCTCTGTACAAAACCCTCTAACAAATATTACCTCGTTATTCTCTCGCTGTTTACGTTAAAACCACAAAACTCATAAGAAAATGATAAATCATCACAAGAAAAAACATAGAAATAAGATACTCGTGTATCTGGAACATTGCACAGAATCAGTTACCTAATTAAGCAAGATTATACTCGAACGTCACATCAAAATTGACTAAAAGTTGGCTCTGTACAAACCCTTTAACTCTCCCACGATTCTTCAATTCCCAACGAAAAAAGGTTCGTACTTACGAACGTCTTCGGTCGTTCGGCGATTCTTCCATCCATAACCATCGACTTCGACCTATCTCGCACCAGCACGCGAGAGGAATTTCGCGCAAAGGTTGTCTTCGAGCATAGAAAGGGACGCGTGCGGCACGAGGGCCGTTGAAACAACGCTGGCGGAGGTTAAATGATGTATAAAGTGCGTTAACCGACACCGTTCACCGTGCAACACACGCGTATCGCGGCGTGCACGGTGTAAACGTAGGCGTGGCTGGTTTGATATCAACGATGGCCACCTTTCGACTGTAAATCAATCGATATCACGCCGGCAGGAGGGGCTTTTCATGGGGTTTGCACGGGACTGAAATACGGCTCGGGGGTGGAAGCATGCGCCAAATGCTGAATGCGAATCGACCCGCCCCGAAACCTTTTATCCGGACACCGATCGCCTCTCTCTCTCTCTCTCTCTGCTTCTCTCTTTTATTCATTGTCTGTCTCTTTTTCTCTCTCCTGCCTTTCTACGGTTCCGCAGTGTCGCGTCGATGGATTTCGATAAACATCTGGCTCGATTGATTGCCTTCCACGGTGTTAATTAACACGAGTCCAATATTGAACTCTCACGAGGGTGTTGAAATCTTGCGGAACACTGTGTGACGTGTTCATTTATTTGCACTTCCCTAGCTGCATTTTTGTTTGCCTGCTATTTTGTTACTTATTTCGTTGAGTGGTTCACCGTTATACTATTGAAGTACTGTGGACGTGCTTTCGTAGCAGTTATTGTATTAATACTCTTTCTATAAGTTGGAGCGAAAAATTATAGAGAAATTGTAATTTAATTGAAACTTAATTGAATAAAAAATAATACTGAAGCATAAGTTTTGTCGTAAGGGTGATTTTGACCTGCGAACGAAATTTGATTGTTTGGAGTGAAAAGATGAATTTGGTGGAAAATTGTAGTGTACTTTCATGAAATTGCAACAAATACTTACCTCTGTTATATTTTTTGGTTCACTGATGTATAAATGATAAATTTAATATGTAATACATAGACTAATTGAAAAATTCAGAAGATATTAAAACGGATATCTGTCAGAAAATCGATTCCATATCTGGACAATTTGCTTCCTCGACGAGTTCTCAAGTCCGCTACCATCGTATCTACGACCAAACATCGGGTACCAAGTTTCAGTATATTGCTATCTCGCGGCACGAGGCTCGTCTGTTACGTCGCAGAGGATAAAAAAGAAGTTATATCGTGGTAGAGCACGGTGAACAGGATTTCCGTTAATTACTCGGATAATTCGGTTGACCAGCCTCAGCGTAATTATTTAATCGGTTGTTTATCAGGTCGCAGCATCGTCGGTGTGTCCGCACAAACGCTCGCGGATAGGCTTCTACACGGATCGTTGAACGAAGAAAGTAGCGAATTCTTTTGGATTGCGAGGAATGTTGGAGTTTGATAATCATTTATATTTATTGTGGAAACCAGCTTTAGTTTATAGCCACTAGGTCTGGGTGTGACCATCGTAAATTCCCCGGGTCAGAGCCTACCCCTTTTGAGTGACCACCACCCTTCTGCCAGTAAGTTTCATTTTCCGAATTTTTCCTTCTACCTTCATATTGTCCACTTCCCTCTCCCACCATCCATTTTTTCGAACCCCTAAAAATCGCTCGACATTCGTCCACTATCAGAATAACCTCAGAATACCAACAGAATAATATTATAACAACCAAGAGTGACGCCTGTTAGGGATTGATAATCATTTATATTTATTGTGGAAACCAGCTTTAGTTTATAGCCACTAGGTCTGGGTGTGACCATCGTAAATTCCCCGGGTCAGAGCCTACCCCTTTTGAGTGACCACCACCCTTCTGCCAGTAAGTTTCATTTTTCGAATTTTTCCTTCCACCTTCAAATTGTCCACTTCCCTCTCCCACCACCCATTCTTTCGAACCCCTAAAAATCGCTTGGCGTTCATCTATTGCCAGAAGAAAAAAGCAGAAGAATAACATCAGAACACCTAAGTCTCACACCCTGATATTAACACTTAGCCAACCGAATGGGGAAATCTCCTATTTTTTCCGCAATGCGATTAATTTTATTAGCGTTGTCCACAAATGCATTTTCTGCTTTTCTAAAGCACAATTTTTAATCAATTCTTAATACGCGATGGAGAGTGTCCGATTAGATGTGGCACCGTGCGTTTAGTTAAATGTTAATAGCCTAATATGTTAATAATACACGGTTGGTGTTAAGTGTTAAGAGTCGAAGTAATCGTCAAGGAAGGGGCCTTATCTACAATACGCAGCCTTTTACGATAAGATGCGTTGTTACGGTCGATAACAAGGAAGAAGGATTTTGAGGGGAAAAAGAAGAAATTCGTAGAAATCGACACGCGTGGCTCGTGGTAATGGGAATATTTAATTCGATCTTTAAATAATTCTTACAAGGTATAAGTGCCTGACATTGCGTCGAGCCTTCCGCATTTAGCATAGGTAAATAAATAACTAAGTTACTTTTAAACAGTCTATCGAGACGACGTTTCTCGCTAAGTTGCGTTTTATTTACACGACGATTTATCAATCTTCTTCATATATATATATACCTATACATAGGTCGTTTCTATCCACTTCTCCTCGTACATATATGTATAACGTTCTCTATTGCACATCGCAATTGTACGATATCTTACATTTTTACAATAAATTAAGGGAACAGAACTAACGTCTCATTCTCACTCCCTTTCTCTCTCGCGTATGCAAAGCGGCCCAGGTTATTTTGGTAAAATTTTAATCAGCATATTCTATACGCGAAAATCAGAAGAATAATGCTGTATAAATACTGGCTTATAAATATATTTTGTTAAAAAGCTGTAGTTAAAATCTGAAATGGCAACGGATGACTTTTCTATCCAATACTACGTAAGAATAAATTGTTGATCTATATTAACATATTATTACGATTCCGTTGTTACGAGTACAGGACTGATATCTGTGGAAAATTGAATTTTTTTCAATTTGAACTTTAATAGATTTCTTGTATTAATTTGTATTTGATAAATTTTCCGTTTCATAGTTTCTCATTATTGTATGTCAGTACGATTTTTGATGATTTTGCAGGCCAAAGAATTCAAGCCTCCTCAATCTATTCCAAACACACAAAATTTGTATAAACATATCAAACAGTAGAATTGTATCCAACGAAAAGCATCAATTGGTTGCCATTTCTCGCTTTTCTTGTAATTTTTTAATATTTATAAACGTATGTTCTTATTTTTGCATATAGAATATCTTAACGATGTTTTGCTGAAAAAAAACCTAGGACACCCTGTATACACACATACTCGCGCATACACACTTTTATCACACGTTCATGGTGAATTTTCTTCTTTTTCTCTTTCTCTGTCTCGAATACTGGTTCCTTTTCCAAAGAACGACGACCACTGTTTCATGTTATATTCTTTTTCACGTTTTCGATCTACTGTTCGCGCGAAAACTGTACAAATGGCACTGTACAAACCCATTTCATTGACTTACGCGATCGATGCGACACTTCTTCCGTTCTTTCCTCCGTTTTAATAAGAAAATTTCGTTCGCGGCACAGGAACGTGCATGCTGAGACCTCCCTCGCGTAACGATGCCGAGTGGAATGATAGTTATCATTGCGATCTTCGCGAGCATGATCAACCATCATTCGATTTTTTAACGCCGGTAACTCATAAACTTTCCTCTCTTGGATTCGTTATAATCGTGATTCATCGGTCTCGAGTTGTGTCAAAATACAGGAAGCTCTAAAACAACGAATCGAAGTTGATGTTCGTCGTTCAGCAGTCGTTTGATCTGTCGATCCGTGGTATTAAATTTTTCGCGAAATATGCTTCTCGATTTTTATGTAAATTCTTATCAAAAGAAACGATCAACAACGGTACATCGGTAAGACTACGGATTCTTATGAATCTAATCGAAGGAATGGAATTTAAACAGAGATCACTCTCCAAGTGCTATAATGCGTACTATGTATGTGTAAGATATCTCGCGTTCTATATGAATTTTTGTAAACTTTTTTAATATTTAAGGTTTGTACAAGCGCATAAAAGTCCGCAGTCCGTTTACCAAGTTTTGGCGATTCCTTAACCCCTTGCTTTATGATTTTTCAGTTGTCAAATATGTTAATGTTTACTGTTTTCTATGTCGATATTGCATTAACACGTTCGTCGTCACGTCACCCATATTTGGGTGACGATCTTTTTCCTAAAGTTAAATAGGATTTTCAATTGAAATTTTAAAAGCAATTCAGTGGAATAAGGATTGAAGTATAATATATACATAAATATAAAATTCATAAAATAAAAATGAAAAGTTAAAATTTTTGCTGTTCTTATATTTTTTTTACCTCAGTTTTCTATGCAATCGGATTTGGGCTCAACGAGAAACTCAAGCTGGGCGACGAACGTGTTAAATGTGAAATACTGAAATATTATATTTAATTTGTGTTTGATAATTTTTCATTTTACAGACAAAAGCTGCAGTTCAAGTTGAAATTATATTTTGTTGTATCTTTGTTTTAGTAACTATGTATCATGTTGCTATAAAGCAAAGGGTTAATTATTCTCAAGTAAAAATAATTTGGCTTGTGAATTGATGGGATAAAACGAAAACGCACAATCTTTGGAGCACAAATCGCTGCGATCTCGATGATGATGTTCCGCAAAATTTATGAGAGGAACGCTGAATTGTTTAAGACTAACGTTCATTCACTTACTTCCATTTTCACTCTTGACTCAAATATTAAATCATTCGACTGAAAGAAACCAAAGTCTTTCCTCCTACTCTCAAGAGATCTCAAAACAAATGAGCTCGTTCAACCTATTAGATTGTCGCATAATAAATATCACTTTCGAGATACGAGTATAATCTTTTGTAAGAAAAAATTCTAATCAAAGCAAAGACACTTTTACCATCATGAAACAAGTTTATGTATTCCAATTTCATAAAAACTTAATTCTATCTGGAACTTCGTTTTCCTAAATCGATAGTACTGTTCGAGAATCACTGACTACACATCACACGAATTATTTTCCAAAAATTGAACCAGATGGGTTAAGAAGTTTCATTTAATCTATTACGTTCACCAAATTTGTTATTTATGGACTATCAATTTAAAAAAAAAAATATTTAGTCATTTTTCTAAGAGAGAGAGAAACAGAGAAAGAAAAAACCTGCCAAAACGAGATCATTAGCGGAAACACTTCGAGAGCTCCATCGTTTCGATAATATCAGATTTTTACGAAATTCTAAGAAAAAAAATTTATATCGCGTTAGCAAAAGTGCATCTGTGATTTAAATGTCTCTCATATTTTGATTAAAAGCTTTCGTTTTCCAATAATCCGTGTATACCCATCAGAACTTCCTATTGTAAGAAAACAAATTTATGTCACGTTGGCAAAAGTGTATCTGTGATTTAGAAATCTCTCATTTTTTTATTACAAGCTTTCATTTTCCAATAATCTGTGTATACCCATCAGAACTTCCTATTGTAAAGAAAATAAATTTATGTCACGTTGGCAAAAGCGTATTTGTGATTTAGAAATCTCTCATTTTTTTATTACAAGCTTCCGTTTTCCAATAATCTGTGTATACCCATCAGAACTTCCTATTGTCAGAAAACAAATTTATGTCACGTTGGCAAAAGTGTATCCGTGATTTAGAAATCTCTCATTTTTTTATTAAAAGCTTCCATTTTCCAATAATCTGTGCATACTCATCAGAACTTCCTATTGTCAGAGAACAAATTTATGTCACGTTGGCAAAAGTGTATCTGTGATTTAGAAATCTCTGATTTTTTAATTGCAAGCTTTCGTTCTCCAATAATCTGTGTATACCTATCAGAATCTCTTTCGCGACATTCATCCTGCAACAACCTAATACTCTATTTAATCTAATACAATATTTTAGACTTAACAGTTCGATCGACCCTATTGTCGTCATTTCGCTTGAAGCTCCGCCGCCTGTTCCTCCTCCTCTTTCGTCAACGGCACCGTCGAGTGATTGTACAGACCCTGGGCCATCAGCTGAAGGGCCAGCGGATTTTTCTGGCCGCTCGCCTTCTTGATCTTCGCCCTCTTGTTCTGGAACCAGATCTTGATCTGCGCCTCGTTCAAGCCGAGGTCCCTCGAGAGCTGCTGCCTCCTTCTCTCGGTCAGGTATCGATTCTCCGCGAACTCCCTCTTCAGCCTCGCCAGTTGTTCGCCGCTGAACGCGGTCCTCGGCCGCTTCTCCTCCGGGGTGGCGCCATTGCCGCGGCCGTCCGACCTTTTCACCCTCCTCGTCCGCGGACCTGCAACACGGTAGGATCCTATTGTCAGCTGATATCTGTCAAAGTGTCGGGATAATTGCGATTACTTCGGTCAAACGGTTGAACGCGTGCCACGGTTCACGAGAACGAGCTTCTTAACCCCTTGACATACGAATTAAATGGAACTTGATGCGACCGAAAAATACCATTTAATTTCGCTCAACTGAACGGTTACGTGAAGGCTGAGAAAGAGTATATTTTATTTTGAAATTTGGATTTTTCATTCAGATTGATGTTAACCCTTTGACTGCGGCAGACTCTGAGCCGAAACGCTTCGCGTGGACGGCGTGCAGCCGGCACTAACTGACGCTGGGGACTGAATACTTTTTCACGCAATCTGAATCTGTTCGGCGGTGTATTCAATTGTAATATTGTACAAAATCAAATTACTGTTACTTTATCCACTCCAAAATTAATATTTTTCAATTTTTTAAATATTTTTATCTTCAATATATATTATTTATTCGTCAAGGGTAAAGTTTTAAAACTCCATAATTTGATAATTATAATGTATTATAAAATATATAAAATGAAATGTACAAAACGAACTCCAAACTATACATAACTTTTGTCAAATGGCAGATGAACAGATGAAACGAATTTAAGATATAGGGAAAACTGACGAAATAAACGAGATTTTTCTTGTTGATAAGCAACAAGGTATGTTGTTTCTGAGTGTTACACGGATATGATCAAATAATTTCTTGAGAAATTCAGTAAGACAGCAGTAAATGATCAAAGCCGTCGCCGAGCGCACATGTGCGCCCATAGTCTATATCGACGGCTTGTGCTGGGCGCAAATGCGCGCCCATAGTCTATATCGACGGCTTGCGCTGGGCGCATATATGCGCCCGTAGCAGTCAAAGGGTTAATAAAGAACATCTAAATAATATTAAAAAATAATAATCGACGCACGAGTGAAGCAACTATGTAATCTAATTGTATACTGCACGGCGTCCGCCGAAAAAAGCGCTTTACGAGTCTGACTCGTCAAAGTCTACAGTGGCCCGTAAAATGAATGACGAGTCAGACTCGTCATTGTATGTCAAGGGGTTAACACATTGCGTACGGCGTTTTGCTCGCGCAACGCGCTCTCAGGGCCCACACGTTTTTGGGCGCCCTAGAAACACTTTATACGATGCATATATTGACTTTTTTAAGTCTCATTTGGGAGCAGATATTCACATGAAGTATTCTGAAATATTACTATATATCTTTCATATTTCTGTTACATTTTTTACTTTTTTTAAAAATCTTAATTATTTATTTTACAAGTTCCGTAAATCGTCGATTGAGTCGAAGAAACCTGAACACGAGATATCTCGTCTCCCGGTCACAACGTTCGAATTGCTAAAGACGAGATATCTCGTCTCCCGTACGCAATGTGTTACCAAGAACGAACTGTTCTTGAGCATCTACATAAACTTTATGTAAATTTCGTGTGATAAAGTAGAACAGTTTGCAGTAAATAAATGAAGATAATTGCTGCTGCATAGCTATTGGGTTATCCGAAAAGTTCGTGCCGATTTTTGATAGGTGGCATAAGGACAGGTTCTAAATATATTAGAATGATTGAGAACAAATAATATGTGTACATATCGTAAAAGACAATACTTCAGGTATATTTGGAACAAAATTTGTTTTTTTTTTTATCATAAAGAGTTAGGGCAAGGTTGCTCAAGTCGTACCACTTGAATTTTTAACGAACTACAACGACAACAGCGCATAAAACCACAAATAAGTATATATTTGAGTTAATGAAATGTTCTACCAATTTCGTTATAATAAATAAGAATAATATTAACACAAGTTTTGATTAACACGTTTAATTTCTATTCATTTGATAAATTCTAAGTTTTACACGGATTTTTCCTTAAGAGATACGACTTGAACAACCTTGCCCTATATTTAAACATGAATTAGTAATTAACACTATTCCTGCCGACACTTCACGTATACCTATTTCTATCGCGACATTCCCACGTAAGGCAGACTACAAATTTTTCTTAGAAACTAAACAATGAAAAAAGAAGTGAATATTGAAAAATGTATTATAGGTTTATTTGAGGAAAAGTCGAAAATTTAAAGGCGGTTCGATTACGTTGTATACGTGAAATTCTAATCGAAATTTTAAAAACGGTCATTTGACCGGTTGTGGTAGGAAGTGTTAAGAGGTTCTTCATTCGATCCTCAACATATTCTGTGCTAATCAACAAATATTGTTCTACCGTAATAATACCAAAAAAAAAAAAAAAAATGAATATATAAACAATATTTGCAAACAGTAAAATTATGTTTCAGTGTCGTTCTCTCGTCTTAAACTTTTGTCCGCTACTGTACACACGCTTGACCAAAGATTGTCCTTACATAACGATTCGTAATGGTGTTCCGCGGCGAACGTTGATTCAACAAGTTTACGCGGCGATAAATCTGAGAAATTAACGAACGCTCGTGGTAGTGACAAAGTTTACGACAACTTTTATTGTCTAGTCGGCCTCTTAACTGCGTTTCCCTGGCCGAGTCGAGCGCAAACTCCTCCATAACAAGGGAGCCCTCGTCCGTTCGCAGGAGGCGGAGGAGAGGTCCTCCTCCCCGGGGACGAGATAAACGTCCTCTCGGGACGACAGGGATAGTATAGTTGGTCCACGGGGCAGAGAGTCCTTCCTCGTCGCGGATCCTTCCCGCCGTTTATGCTGCCATGGGAGTCCTCCGGTTAACAGAGACAACTTAATCGTAAATCAAACGCGTTATTGTTGTTGCCGTTGTACTCTGACCGCGCGGGCAAACCGACGGTGCCCCTTGATAACTCTGGACAGGCAGTCCGTGGCGTAGCAGACGGGAAATTATTTTTTTAACGTATTCTAATCACTGGCCGCTACTGATTAATGCGACGGTAAGGGATTTCCTTTGAATTTCTTCTGGAAGACTGTTGTGAGTTACCTACACAGGGTGTCCCAGGTTTTAATGTTCAAACTTTGTCAGTGTATTCCATGGCACAAAGTAAGAAAAAAAATGTTATGTAAACATAGGTCATATAGAGGTTTATTAAGAAGTTATAACAAACATTCAGAATAGCAATAGTAATCAACTTGCTGTTACTGCGAGCATTGGCTTCGATAGATCAACAGTATTGTGTTTTTCAGTGTGTTTATTAATGTTTTTTAAGTTATGTTTACTATCTGAGGTCACCAAACACTGAAACGAATTTTCGCCAATAATAGCTTGTGAGGATCGCAACGAGGGCTGGCGTGTGAATAGATTCAAGCGGACACGTTTAAACGCTAAGAAATGGATAATTATTTACTTTAGGGACCTCAACTCCGATTTTAATGATTCTGAAATATGTTATCGAAGAGAGTATTCTGAACAACTTTTTCCTATACATATAACCGTCGCTTGGCCTTAGTTAATTCCTTCCTAATTCCACTACATTGAATTCTTGTTATAACTTCTTAATACAGCTGTATTTGACCTATGTTTACATAACATTTTTTTCATATTTTGTGCCATGGAATACACTAACAAAGTTTGAACATTAAAACCTGGGACATCCTGTATATATAAAAGGATATGTTTTGACTGACTGATCAATTTATCATCGCAGAGCCTAAATTATTGAAGCTAGAATCATGAAATTTGGACAATGGGTTCCTTTTATGACGTAGACACCCTTTAAGGAAGGAATTTTTGATATTCCACCTCTAATTGGACGTCTCTTGAAAATAGTTAAACTTGAAATCAAAGTATAGCCGTGATAGTTATTATATATTCTTCGGTCGATTGGAAAGTTTGACTTATAACGATACTAATGATAATTTTATGTTAATAATGGTAACGATGATCTCGTAAAAATACAAATTACTATTCTAATAATTGTGTTAAATTAAATGCATTGTATAATAATGATAAGTCCATATTAACGAGATAGATACTAATGCTTTGAGTTGATGATAATAATGATTAAATAAATTCAGTGCATAGTATAAATTGCAATATAAACCTAAATGTGTGGTATAAGCAGGATGCGCGGTAAAACATGTTCAATAAAAACATTCCATAAACGCGCATAATCTTAAACGCTCAAAATCCGAAGGTACCGAGACATTGTACATACATAATATATGAAGGAGTGTACATTAGCATTACATTCGATGGCCAATTGATTTTGCGGAAGGGATCCATCGCGTTAAACACGAATTTGAATAATGTGGGCACGTTAAGTTAATACACGTTGCTTTAATCGCCAAGCACAAAGGTAATACATGTATGTATGCACAAAAGTGTTCCTTTTGAATTGTTAATAATTCATCGTAAATATCGTAATGATTGCCACCTTCCACGCGCGGGCGCACACGCACACGCGCAAGCATACACATCGAGTAGGTCCGCACTTTTATTAATTTACCCGATGGGCGGGGCAAGAAGATACAATCTGTGATGATAATCATTCGGAACGAGTGATTGTTCCGAGACGGCTGTCGGGAGAAAGGGAAGAAAAGGAAAAGAAGAATACGCCGCAACAGCGGAGTTTCAATTTGTTCTAAGTGGCGGAGCTCGATCCTCGTCGATCGGGGGGGGGGGGGGGGCTGGAAAATTGCCAGCCGATGGTACGAAGTCTCGAATAAAGGAGTCGTAATTAAGCGTACGGCCTGCTGTGTATTTATACAAATCTCCGCGATTTATCGATCCAACGAAGGGCGGTGCTTATTAGTCCTCTTAATTCCAGCGTGGAAACCGGCAAACAGACGCTGATTATTACTTTCGTCGACGCTGACCACGGCTGGGATCGTTTAAGCCTGATCATTTGTAGAACGACAGGAGATGACAGGCCACAGGAAACACCCGTTTCCTTCCTTTTCATTAACGCAAATACTTTCTCACGAGTTTCAGCAAAATTTTATTGGCTACCAGAAATGTTATCATCTTCGCTACAAGAAATGCAAGAATTAAGTATTTAAATTTGTATTCCACACCACAAAGAACTTTTTATTTTTTCGATCAACTTTTTTTTTATTAATAAATTTTATTATCGATATCTTCCGAATTGTTTGAGTAATCAACATAATTTATAGTTAAGGATTATATTTCAGTTAAATGAAAAAGATATGGTAAAGAAAGCTAATTTGATCGATCCCATGAGTTACTAAACTGTAATTATAGAAATAAGCTTATTATTATTATAAAGCATTGCTATTATTACTATTAAGTTTTCACAGTATCGCCCTTATAGAACCTTAATATTTGAAATGTAACTAGCATTTGCATATACGGAGACCTTTGTACGACTGACCATATATCAACCAAAGGGTTTCCAGTCGACTGTGAGAACAAAAAGATTCCTCCTCGGTAGGTTAGAAGCGAACGATCGCGAGAACGACACGGCTCAGGCAGTTTCTCCGGCTCTCCTGCACAGAAATGACTAAGGTAACGAACGGTCGGCAGTCTAATTACTTAAGCGAAGTAGTCTCGTTGTCGGTGGCAGGAAAGAGGCATTCAGGAACCCACTTCTCGCCCTTCCAACCCTAGTTCCACTCCTTGGCCACACATTTTCTCTCTCTCTCTCTCTCTCTCTCTCTCTCATACACACACACTCTCATTCTCACCCTTCCACTCTCTCTCTCTCACACACACTCACTCACTCTCTCTTTCCCTCTCTCTCTCACACACACACTCTCTCACTCTCACTTTCACCATTTCACTCTCTCTCTCTCTCTCTCACTCACTTACTCACTCACTCTTTCTTTCCCTCTCTCTCTCTCTCTTTCACACACACACACACTCTCTCACTCTCACCCTTTCACACTGTCTCTCTCTCTGTCTGGCCGCTTTGCTCCACGGCTTCCATTTAAGGAACCACCCCCTCACGCCGACCGTGGGCGTCTCGAGGGGTAAAACCAATAACGCTAAGACGCCCTCGAGAGCGAGTACATCCCCGAAAGCACCTCGCATACCGAGGACGTGCGGCCGCGAACGAACACTAATTTCCTCTCGACCTATCCTTGAGTTAGACGTCAGCCTGGCTGCGCGCTCGCTCCTTCGTCGTTCCTCTTCAACGTGCCACCACCCTTGATTAACGCCGCGAGTCATTGTCAGCTCTCGTCACCTGTCGCTGTCGGTGATCTCGCGCGACGCGACGGTTCGTCTTGCAGCCATAATTTTCATTTTTAGGGAAAGTGGAAGATTCGTGTGAAGGGGCCGGTTTATTGGGAACGATTAGAAGTTCAATCGTTATTAAAGTATGCCAAAAAATATTCAAAACTTAGAATACAAAGATTTAACTAAATTTAAGCAAAAATTTTCAATTTAAAGTTTAGCGTTAAAAATTTGACATCTTAATTCTGATTTTCAATTTTAAGCTTCAATTATCAATTTTTAATTTTGGATTTTCATAATTTTAATTCTTCATCTTTAATTTTAAACGCTAAATTTCCAATTTTCTGTAAACCGTGATTTAATCGCAACGGACAATAAAGATACGGTTAAGGGGAATAAACAACAGCATTGGCTATCAATTACGGTAGATTGCGAAAGAACCGCGGGAAAGGTATACAATTAAATGGTAGCGGAGGAGAAACAGATATTCAAACACGTATTCCACGTCCGTAAGCAGAAGAACAATGGCGCGCGGATGCTCGGTTTTTGCTCTCCGTACTGTTTCGCAAAGCGCCCGCAGCTATTCTCGTTTCTTGCAGGCAATTTTATCGATGTAACTCGATTGACGGAAAAACTCGTCGTATCGGGAACAATTAAACCGCTTCATCATTGTCCTGTCATCAGGGCGTCGCTATCCGAGCGTGGGAGGGGAGGAGCGTTTTGTCCGCGAAGGACAAAACTTGTCGTTGTTTCGCATGAACGACCTCCAGAGTTCCATCCTTCGCGTCGAACGTGACAGTTAAATAGCAACAATGTCCATCTGCTTCTCGCCTCCATCCCTCTTTGTTTCTCTCACTGTTTCTTTCATTCTATCTTTTTCCTTTTTGATCTCCGTCTCTCTCTCCCTTTCTCTGTTTTTCTCTCCTACTCTTTACGTTTCACTTTTTTTCATATTCTCCCTCTGTCTCTTTATGTTTCTCTCTCTTTCTCTCTCTCTGTTTGTCTTCCTCCCATTTCTCTCTTTCTCATATTCTCCCTCTGTCTCTTCATGTCTCTCTCTCTCTTCCTCCCATTTCTCTCTTTCTCATATTCTCCCTCTGTCTCTTCATGTCTCTCTCTCTCTCTCTCTTCCTCCCATTTCTCTCTTTCTCATATTCTTCCTCTGTCTCTTCATGTCCCTCTCTCTCTTTCTCTCTCTGTTTCCCCCATTTCTCTCTTTTTCATATTCTCCATTTGTCTCTTCATGTTTCTCTCTTTTTTCATGTTCTCTCTTTGTCTTTCTTTTTCCTCTCTCTCTCTCTGTTTCCCCTTCATTTCCCTCTTCTTCCTCTTCACACTCTGTCTCCCTCTTCCTCTTTCTCTCTTTCTCTGAACATACCGTTTCCCCTGCACGATCGTTCAGACTTTGCGTAACGAATCGTGGAAACCGTCGGATCGTTCTCTTTCAGTTTCGCTGCTTGACTCGCCGGTCACGTTGCTTTTAATTGCACCGGTAACGACGGCGAGCCAGTCGGGAGGCGAGAGGGGCCTGGCCTAAGCCTCGAATTGGTTCAGAGTGGCTACCGTTGGACTGTCGCGAAATTCCGGAGAGAGGTCAAAACAGAGGGAGGAAGAGGATTAATCCTTCAACGACGACTTCCGTATACTGCTGGAAAAAAGTTTGAGATCGCTTCTTGCTTCGCAGCAATTTTATTGTCGGTTTAAAATTCATAATATAGTCGATCTGTGCATTACCGATCAAAAGTTTCGGATCATTTCCCAATTCGCATTCGTGCCAAATTCGATATTAATTTCATGAATTCGAAATCAGTGCTGCGATTCCTCCATGTGCTACAAGCCAAAACTTTCTACGGAAAATTCAAGTAATTGCTTTTAGCAAATGAGTATAGCTTCACGAATTAATATTAATTTTTCGAATTAATATTTCTGTCTGTTTTATTTTATTTTACCAAAAGGATATTTTATTTATAAATTAACAATCTTAAGTCGAAATACAATATGTCATGTTAAGGGTTTAGTAAAAAGCGTGTCCTTTAATATCGCCAAGTTTTTCTTCGCACGGTTTTGTTCGCGTTAATTCGCACTATACCACAAATTTTCGGTATCAAATTACAAAGCTACCCAACGAAACGATTAATAAACAAGTAACTTAATTTAAAATCGATAAAATATCTCCACGAAGAGAATAACTTCATCGCCAAGAAATTTAGTTCGTCGTGCGTGAACGATTTCTCAAGGATTTATGGTCCCTTAGCGTGAACTTCGTTTTGCATCGACAACCTTCGAATTCAGCGGAATCATTGTGCCTAAAAACCGATTCGTTTACCGGAGCATCGGCTTTCCCGTCGTGATTCAAATCTGTCCCAATGTTCTTGCCCATCGACACCACTCTTTTTTCGATCGTGGTTTCTGAACCTTTCTATTCGTTCCGGGAAGAAAAAGAACAGGGCAACCGTGGAAACGCCCCTGTCGCTCCTTTCCTGACGTTCCTACTGCGTTCTTCTGGCGGCTGTGACATAACAGGGCGTATCGGGAAAATTGCCGGACGTCTTCACGTGTCCCTCGAACGCTCGATCCAGGGTTCGAGGAACGAGATCGTTTCAAGCGGATTCCTCGAAGCGAGAGTAAGAGCAACGCCGGGATCAAGTCCTCATAAATTTGCCGATCGTTCTTGCAACACCCCGCGGAGAGCGGCGCGAACCGATGAGGACGGCGTTTCAGGACTTTTTTCTGTCCTCAAGGTGAATAGAAAGTAATCTATACCTCGCTGTTGGCTGTCGGTAACCCTGTTTGGGAGGAGTTAGAGTGAAACGTGAACGACGCGACGCGACACGGAGATTTGTACCTAAGATTTCTTAACAGAGATGCGGCCGGAATGCTTGAGCTGCTTTTTCTTTCTTCCGTATAACCCTTTCGGAGTGGACGCGCCTCAGACTGGAAAGTTTGTTTGTTACGCGTTTATCAGTTTTCACATATACAACACGAGTATTTTGAAAACAAAATAAGAGTTCTAATAAACCAAAGTATTTCGTCAATTTTTTGAATCACCATATTCCTCATTTCCGATTAAATTAATTATTTTCCTTCTCTATCCAATATTCTTAATCTAAATAAAAATTGCCTAGAAACTTGAAATATAGTTTTATAGTATGCAAATATTATTCGTATACTTATTTTTATCGTCATTATGGTAGAACACATATTTATTGATTAGTATAGAATACAAATTTTATTTATACTGTTATTTCTTATTAGTTAATTTATTCATTTTCTTTGAGCCTTTGGTCTTAAACTTTTGCCCACAACTGGATTTGGAAGGATTAAATATTCGCAGGCCAAAAGGAAAGTATTGTAGAACGTAATTTATAATAACCGACAAAAATTAAGATCAAAGAGCTCACATTTTTGACTCGAATGTGTTTCTATGTGTTTTCTATTTTACTGAAAAATTTCATTAATTTTAAACAATAGATAAACTATCCTTCCAATTTCATATAAGAGTACCACCTCACCAAAAATCAGGATTTCTTTTTAACGAAACTACAGGACAACTGATTACAGTAAAATTCGAGGGACGAAATAGGGTTAAACACTTCAACGGAAGCATATAATTTTGAGAGTAAACAAAATTTTCTACCTGACTTCCACCGACTTTAGTTGCATCCACACAGGTTCGAATTCGCATAAAAATTCGCTATTTAACTGTTAGATTAACTAAATCTACCTTTATTTCGCGTCGACGTCGCATCGTTTCGCAAACCCTCCATCCCTACGCCATCTCGCGCAGCGCACCCGACATCTAAATCCACCTCTCACTATTTCGTCCACCGTGGTCCCATTTTCTCCGTTCCCTCGCCGCTGTGCAACGGAAAAGTCAGTCGCGATTTAGAATTCCGCCGGTGTACCGACACACGGCCTATAAAGCTGGCCCGATAATTACGAGCGGTTGGACACGATCGAGCGGCACGATCGCCGCGAGCCCTCCCCTCTACCCCTCCCTCGAGCCCCTCGATCGCGAGTAAGACGCGGATCGAGCAACAGATCGATCGACGGGGGCCGCCGCGCGAAGTGAATCGTACTTACTTACTAACGGCGATGAATCGCGCGAGCCTAGTTAACCCTTTGAGCGCGTTCTGATTGGTTAGTGTCTAGCCATAACCTTTTGTACAAATACCGGGCAATTTCTGGCAAACGAGCACAAGGTGGCACGTATAACGAATACGAAAATACGAATATTAATAACGAATACACGAGCACAAATACGAAGACAGGCGCAAGGAGAGCACAAGCATAAGTATTAAATAGTAATAACCCAATTCTGTCGTTCAATTAATTTGATACCTGGAACAACTAACAAAATCAAACTCTTCATTAACTTTTTGAACACTGATTTGTTTGCCGTTAAGCGTGTGCTGTGGACCGACCACTTTTTGCGACAAAGCACACTATTTTATAAAACTATACAGCGTTCATAGCTCAAATTGAATGGTTGTGTGAAAAGCTATAAATGCATTCATAGCCTAAATTAAATTGGTTGTGTGAGAACCCATTTATGCGTTTATAGCGCTCAAAGGGTTCATACTTAGCCAACCGAACGGGAAGATCTCTCATTCTTCCCTCTGTCATTGATTCCATTTACTTTTGTCATTAATTAGTCTTGAACTAGTGAAGAATTTATTAAAAATTGTACTTTGGAAGAGCAGAAAATGCATTTGATGGAGTGTGCACAACTAGTTCAAGATTAACTAGTAACAAAAGTAAATAGAATCAATGGCAGCGCCCTTATTACGGGAAAATTAGAGATCCCTCATTTTTCCCTCTGCCATTGATTCCATTTACTTTTGTCATTAATTAGTCTTGAACTAGTGTAGGATTTATTAAAAATTGTACTTTCGAAGAGCAGAAAATGCATTTGATGAACTGTGAACAACACTAGCTCAAGATTAACTAGAAACAAAAGTAAATAGAATCAATGACAGTGCCCTTATTGTGGGAAAATTAGAGATCTCTCATTTTTCCCTCTGCCATTGATTCCATTTACTTTTGTCATTAGTTAGTCTTGAACTAGTGTACGATTTATTAAAAATTGTACTTTGGAAGAGCAGAAAATGCATTTGATGAACTTTGAACAACACTAGCTCAAGATTAACTAGTAACAAAAGTAAATATAATCAATGGCAGAGCTTTGTTGAGGAAAAAATGGGAGATCGCCCTAAGTGTTAAGTACGCGCGCAAACAAACGCTCGTTCGTCCCGCTGTTTAAAGCGCCGCTAAACTTGCGCGTCACGTTTCTTTTAATTACGTCTGCCAGGCGTGGACGGGCAGCGGGGAGGCCTTTAAGAATTCATTAAACGATACCGGGGAATAATCGAGAGCCGCACCGGCGAAGGAGCGAGAAGTGGGACAGGTGGTGCTGGATCGTAGCTCGTTGAAACCGCGAGAGAGCCGAACGAGACAGAGCGAGCGGATCTAAAAAAGGGAATCGAGTATTTTTGCAACAGCGCAGGTGTCTAGGACGCTGAAAGGTTTTCACTGGTGTCGGCTGGGGGACTGGAAAGATTGGCGTCTGAAGGGAGAGGGGATGAAAGGGTTGAGCTGTTTCAGTTTTGTGGAGATTGTGGTAGAAAAAAGGAGGAAGATTGTTTACTCTATTGATAAGGGAATTTGTAATTTCTACGGGAAATGAATTTTCTATTAAAGCTCATACTGTAATACAGAGAAAGACAACCTGGTCGTTTACATGAAATTTATCTATTGTTATTTGAATATTTAGGCTTTAATGATGGATAGAAGGTCGGGGATAGGTGAGATCGACGTTTGAAAGGGTGAGAAATGGGTTGAACTGTTTCAGTTTTGTGGAGATTGTGGTAGTAAGAGGGAGGAAGGTTGCTTATTTTGTTGACGAGAGAATTCGTAATTTCTATATGACCAGAAATTTTTATTAAAGATCATATTGTAATATAGATGAAGGCAATCTGGCTTTTTGTATGAAATTTTCTATTCTTATTGGAATTTTTAGATTTTGCTACTATGAACACTCCACCAATTAAGATTTGATTTACTATCGGTAGTATATAGGTAATAGGATACAGTTGCAGTTAACAGGTTGAAATAAGTTATTAATAAAACACAATATTTTATAAAAGAACACATTCATACACCGAAACGAATCCATTCACAGCAACAAAAATAAAATTTCCTCTTGTATATAATACACGCTAACGAAATATTTTTCTAAATTGAAAGCGACATAATAAAATAAATCATTTCTAAAACTTCTTTTACGCTTGACTTTTGACTAACTAAAATTGCAAGCAGATGACATAGCAGGAATTGAGTGAAGCTTCCCTCCTCGATAACAATTTCACACTGTCACCTCCTCCTGTGCGTCTCCATACCCAAGGAACGCAGTCGTTCCCGCGGCAGCAGAAATCAATTAAGAGGTCGGAAAATTTATCACGGATGTACAAGATTGGCTACACGATCGGTTTCTCAATACCTTCTCAGCCTTCGCGCCGTCCGGCAGCGTGTCGCGATCGCCGCTCGCAATTATCGATTCTAATTAACGATCCGCTCGTCCCGGCTTTCATTATTGTTTTCAATTACCGGTTTAATTACCGATCAAGCCGTTTCTCTAAATCATCGTTAATGAAACTATCCGCCGACCCGTCACGGGAAAACGCATTTTTCCGTGGGATCTTGCTGCCCCACGAAGAAGAGGCTCGTGAATCCGTGTCGCTGTTGAAAGCGACTATTAAATTATTCAATAATAAGTCGGTTCTTAAACCATCGAGTACCACGATTGTGACGATGCAAAAATTTCATCGCAATCCCTTTTTAATTACTTCGAACCTTTGAACTTTTTTCTTTAACATTGCGGTTCTGCGAAAGAAAGTTTCAACAATTTATTTAATAAGTCCCTTATATTTCGTTAATGATAAATCCTAAGAATTCACCTGTCTTCGTAAGCAGTTCGAATTAGCACGCTAAAACAGGGACAACTGTAATTACATATGTCATAATCTGTACGATTCGGTATATTAGCCAGAGAATAATTTAAATTGTGTTTCGTTTTCTAATCTGTAAACTCATAAGGAATTGACAGACTGTTTATATAGGTAGACTCATAATATTCCCTCAAATTTTGGCATTACTCAAATCTTGCTATTCTCCTGCGAAAATGACCTAAACATTGTACATTTTACAGTGAGCACAATGGTATTGATAGAGTCGTTAACGATGTTAATGAGCATTGTAAATCCCTTGATATCTTTTCATCTTTCACTAGCCTTAACACTAGAACCACCGACACTTAAAGTGTACTTATTTACATGGAAGAGATTAAAGTGAAGATTACATGAAAAAATACCGAATACATAGAAAACAAATCTTTATTTATACCTTTTGCAGAAAATCATAGTAAAATTTTGGAAGCTTGGTAAAGTGAATTTATAAGGTTGCTATGAATAATCACCAATTGGTCATTTCGACTGTTCTGGTAGTTCTAGTGTTAAACATCATGTGCTCCGTTACTTGTCTTGCTTTACACTAATTGTTATGAGCTAATTGTTACGAGGAAAGGGTTTATTCCGTTTAACCCTTTCGCTTCGGCTGTCCAGTCCGCCGAAGTACCGTCACTGAATGGAAGCACGCGCCAGAAATATGCGCACTGTGCATTTTTCTAAGTTTTAAATAACAACTGTGCTGAATAAAACAATTGTTGCTCTAATGTAACAAGTATATTTACATTTTTAATATGAAAAGGCTTACAAAATTATTGAAATACAAAATTATTAAAATATAAAATTATTAAAATACAAAATATATTTAGATGCCGCCTATAAGCGGCGCTCGAAGCGAAAGGGTTAATAAACAAATAAATAATGGGTTTTCACATATGGGAAACACCTAACAATGGTTCAAAGGGGAAGTCCCTGGTACGAGTCGTGAATTTGATCCTGTTGGTAATAGAATCTCTCTAGGCTGCATAACGAAGTTGACAGTCTTTTGTTTGAATAAGAATCGCGTGCAGTTTCCGCCATAAAGGCAATGCGTTAACATCGGTGTTTTTCCTATCTGAATCTTTTGTGTGATCTTTTCTTTACGTGTTAACACGTTGAACGCCACGTCACCCATATCTGGGTGACGGCTATGTTTCTTGTAAACGGTTGACACTTTTCTAATTAAAACAAGATTTTGGAGGTAATTTATACTAATTTTATTTATAACACAATTATGATAAGTATATACGATATAAAGTAACAATAAATTATAAAGTAAATATAACATTGCGCTCTTTATAATCCGAGTCTCTGGTTTGGGTCCTGGGGGAAACTCCACCGATTTACGCTGGGCGTTCAACGTGTTAAAATAATAAATACGTCTTTTTATAATTAATAAACTGTGTAAAACTCTGTCAGATCCATCCAGTTCGCCGGTTCAACGAGATCTCGATGAGTCGCGTGCAAGCTAGTCGAGAGAACCGGCAGAAACGACTCGAGAGTTACTCGATCGGGCCCCCGACTCTCGGTCCCGGGGACTCTCGAGTCGCGGTTGAGTTATGACTACGGCCATTACTCGGGACAAACGAGGCTAAGCGTGTCGACACGGCCGACCGAGCGAGCGGCCTTCCCGGCTCCGCTTCTCCTCGCGGTCATTCTCGATTCTCGAGAATTACGAGCGTCAGCCTCGCCGGGACTTCGATTCGCGGCGATTGACAGTTTTAAGGCTGACCGAACGCCTCGAATGGGTTCTCGTTATCTGGGACAAGGGAATATTTGCTGTTCCATCGTATGGATTACGTTCAGCCCTGGCAGTTCGAAAGGAAAGCAGGGAGTTACTATGCTTACATCGCTATTTCGAGAATTATTTAAGCTCGTGTCACTATTCTGAGAATTTACGCTGATTATTTAGAAATTAAGAATTTGAGACGAAGTATTTCACTACATTCAACTCTGGTAGCTTTAAAGGAAAGCAAGGTGTTATTGCGCTTGTATCGCTATTTCGAGAATTATTTTCGCTCGTGTCACTATTTTGAAAATTCACGCTGATTATTTAGAAATTAAGAATTGGAGACGAAATATTCCACTATGTTCAACTTTGGTAGCTTTAAAGGAAAGCAAGGTGTTATTGCGCTTGCATCGCTATTTTGAGAATTATTTACGTTCGTATCACTATTCTGAGAATTCGCGTTCATTATTTAGAAATTAAGGACTTGGGACGTAGCATTTCACTACGATCAACTCTGGCAGTTTGAATGAAAAACAAGGTGTTTATTGCGCTTGCATCACTATTTTGAGAATTATTTACACTCGTGTCACTATTTTGAAAATTCGCGCTGATTATTTAGAAATTAAGGATTTGGGACGTAGCATTTCACTACGTTCAACTCTGGCAGTTTGAATGAAAAACAAGGTGTTATTGCGCTTCCATCACTATTTTGAGAATTATTTACACTCGTGTCACTATTCTGAGAATTCGCGCTGATTATTTAGAAATTAAGAATTTGAGACGAAGTATTTTACTACGTTCAGCTTTGGTAGCCTTGAAGGAAAGCAAGGTGTTATTGCACTTGCATCACTATTTTGAGAATTATTTACGCTCGTATCACTATTCTGAGAATTCGCGATCATTATTTAGAAATTAAGAATTTGGGACGAAGTATTTCACCACGTTCAGCTTTTGTAGCTTTAAAGGAAAGCAAAGCGTTATTGCGCTTCCATCACTATTTTGAGAATTATTTACGCTCGTATCACTATTCTGAGAATTCGCGATCATTATTTAGAAATTAAGAATTTGGGACGAAGTATTTCACCACGTTCAGCTTTTGTAGCTTTAAAGGAAAGCAAAGCGTTATTGCGCTTCCATCACTATTTTGAGAATTATTTACACTTGTGTCACTGTTCTGAGAATTCGCGCTGATTATTTAAAAATTAAGGATTTGGTGTTATTTTATTACTGGCGATCACCTTTCGAGTGCAAAGGGTTAATATAGCGATAGGGGGATGCAAACTGTAACCCACATTCGAAGGTAATTCCGCGTCGCGAAGCGGATGGATCGCGTTTTGCGCGCTGCCGTTCGCGGAAACGAACGGGAAACGAACGGGGCCGACTAACGAGTGAAACGTCATTCGAGGAATTAAGACCTCTCGGTCGCCATTGATGGGCACCCGTTCCCGTGGCGATTTTCATGTTCACCGGTTTTTATCGCGACCGGGGTACCGTGGAAAGGAAATGGTTGAATCCCTAAACGATGAACAGAGGATAAACTTTTGTAAGCAACACATGCTTAGCTAACAAAACGTTTTACTATCACGTGTATTACATTTCTATGGAACTCTCAATTAATTTCGAATAAAGAAAATTGCACTGTAGTCATGATATGAACCTTACTACTTGCTAATTTTGTATCTGACACAAGTCCCCTATTTTTTCCAAATTTGATTTTCATTGTACTGTCTTATCAAATTAAATTTAAAAATTAATAAGACTAAATTACAATAATAAGTAAAATAAAGTTAAATTAATAAAATTCAGAAGAGTAGCAAAAGCCCACTATTTTTTCAAACCTCATTTTCATTGTAATGTTTAATTAAATTAAATTTAGAAATTAATGAGACTAAATTACAATAATAAGTAAAATAAAGCTAAATTAATAAAATTCAGAAGAAAAGTAACAAAAGTCCACTATTTTTTCCAAATCTGATTTTCATTGTACTGTCTTAGCAAATTAAGCTTAAAAATTAATAGGGCTAGATTAATAAGTAAAATAAAACTAAATTAATAAGATTCAGAGGAAGAGTGATATCCTAAAAAGAAATTTATCAGAACAAAAGAAACTACGTGCTTACTAATTGACATTAGCAACATTACAGTGAAACCGCCTATAATATGAAGTAACTAAAAAGGAGATTAAAGTGTTGAAATAAAAGAACTTTCAAATAATACAACGATTACTCTTTTTTATATCAAACTTCATTTGCCTAAGCGGACATCGAGAAACTTACCAATTTATTTAAATATACAACGTTCAGATAGTCGATATTGATTCAAACAAGGGAGATTCTACTGTAACTTTAAACCAACACGAAATATCATTGAGAAGTTCGATATGACTTCAACGAATCACTGCAAAGCGATTCCAAATTTCTGACCCATAATCATGAACACCGTGTATGTAATGGCACGTTCATCCTATACATTTCTCATTTCTTCATCGTTATATTTCACAATTTTCTAAAATGAAAAGATACTTGGTTTGGATAATAGAATATCTGAATTCAACGTTCAGCCAATCGATATTAATTCGAATATGGAATATTCTACTGTAACTTTAAACCAACACGAAATATCATTGAGAAGTTCGATATGACTTCAACGAATCACTGCAAAGCGATTCCAAATTTCTGACCCATAATCATAAACACCGTGTATGTAATTGCCTCGGAAAAGCTCACGTTCATCCTATACATTTCTCATTTCTTCATCGTTAAATATCACAATTTTCTAAAATGGAAAGATACTTCATTTGGATAATAGAATATCTGAATTCAACGTTCAGATACTCGATATTAATTCAAATAAGGGATATTCTACTGTAACTTTAAACCAACACGAAATATCGTGGAGAAGTTCGATATGACTTCAACGAATCACTACAGGGCGATTCCAAATTTCTGACCCATAATCATAAACACCGTGTATGTAATTGCCTCGGAAAAGCTCACGTTCATCCTATACATTTCTCATTTCTTCATCGTTAAATTTCACAATTTTCTAAAATGGAAAGATACTTCATTTGGATAATAGAATATCTGAATTCAACGTTCAGATACTCGATATTAATTCAAACAAGGGATATTCTACTGTAACTTTAAACCAACACGAAATATCGTGGAGAAGTCCGATATGACTTTAATGAATCACTGCAAAGCGATTCCAAATTTCTGACCCATAATCATAAACACCGTGTATGTAATTGCCTCGGAAAAGCTCACGTTCATCCTATACATTTCTCATTTCTTCATCGTTAAATATCACAATTTTCTAAAATGGAAAGATACTTCATTTGGATAATAGAATATCTGAATTCAACGTTCAGATACTCGATATTAATTCAAATAAGGGATATTCTACTGTAACTTTAACACTATTCCTACCACGACCGGTCAAATGACCGTTTTTAAAGTTTTGATTAGAATTTCATGTACACAACATAATTGAATCGCCTTTAAACTTTAGACTTTTCCTCAAATATACGTATAATACATTTTTCAATATTCACTTCTTTTTCATTGTTTATTTTCTGAGAAAAATTTGTAGTCTGTCTTACGTGGCAATGTCGCAGTAGGAATAAGTACACGTGAAATGTCGGTAGGAATAGTGTTAAACCAACACGAAATATCATTGAGAAGTTCGATATGACTTCAACGAATCACTGCAGGGCGATTCCAAATTTCTGACCCATAATCATGAACACCGTGTATGTAATTGCCTCGGAAAAGCTCACGTTCATCCGGTGTGCGGTTTTCGTCGTAACCGTCCCGCCTATAGCGTGTGTGCACGGCCTGCTAACTGTCGTGGCTCGTTACTTACTTCGTCCTGAGAACAAAAAAAGAAAAAACACACCGGTTAAAAAAGCATGATCGTGGTGGGGCACACAAGCATTTTCATTAATAACAATCAATTTATCCGTTCTGGCGTGCGTCGCCTCGTTTCCCGCGGATAAAACGACGAACAGAGACCTTTTATCGGGTCGCTCCTATCAACGGCCCCAACGTCAATTAACGGGGACGACGATAATGATTTACGATCGCCGGTGCTCGATCGCCTCTTTTCCTTCGAGTTCGCATCAATCGGAGACAGGACGAATCGAGATCCGTCGCGATTTATTTCGCTGCACAGCGCCATAAGGAAACGGCGACCGAACGAATTAGTTGAAAAGTTTGTTTTCCGGGATCGGGTTGAAAAATTTTTGCGGAGCCAGAATACACATTCAAATTTGATACTTAAATTTCACAATGAAGAATTATTTATTATAATTCAATTGCAATTGATGTTACATATATTATATGTAGGATATGAGGATGAAGGGGAAAACACACGAGTCATAAACAAATAGAAACAACAGTTTATTAAAAGAAAAACACAAAAGAAAGGTTAATTTATTTGAACACGCAAGGAAAAGAATAAGATTCTGAGCGGCACTGCTTTCCGCGACTCTTCTTCTTATGCACGCAAGAAAACGACTGTCGCTAAATTTGCCGGTCGCAACAAGTTTACCAAAAACAATTGACTATCGACACGGCGGCGAGCCGTGTCATCTTTGTAACGGCTATTTTACCGAAAAATACAATGTATCTCCAACGGTTATTCCGTGGAAGAATCCTACATATATATTTTTTGTAAAACGAATATTAAATCTATATATATAAAAATGGATGTCTGTCTGTCTGTACTGGTTAGATTAACACTATTCCTACCACAACCGGTTAAATGACCGTTTTTAAAATTTCGATTAGAATTTCATAGATACAATGTAATTGAATCGCCTTTAAACTTTAGACTTTTTCTCAAATATACGTATAATACATTTTTCGATATTCACTTCTTTTTTCATTGTTTATTTCTTGAGAAAAATTTGTAGTCTGTCTTACGTGGGAATGTCGCGGTAGGAATAAGATTATATGAAGTGTCGGTAGGAATAGTGTTAAAAAACCATACATCCAATCGCCGTGAAAATTTGGGAAATTATTAGGTATATCCCCGGGAAGGTTTTGGAAAATTTTTTGTTTAAATCAAAGTTGGGGTTCTAGGTCAGTATATATAGTCTAGGTCAGTATAGTAGTATCACTCCATCGATAAAAGTCAGCAAAAATTGCTAGGAATAATAATAACTGTTTTTGCAAATTTTGTCCATAAAACCCGAAACCTGTCGAATTGACGGGTCCCGTAAACCTAGTTATTTATATATAGCAGAGTGTAGCAATAATACAATAAATGATCGAAGAAAAGGCATACGAATTATTGTTTCCGAAATAATTTTCGAAAAGTTGTCCAAAAGATTACGAAAATCTTAATTACTATTGGTTTTATTATTTTTCTCGCTATTACTTGACAAGTATTAATTTATTACTATTACTATTACCATCATTATCGTTTGTGTTCAAGTAAACTTATTATTAGTTTTAAAATAATTGAGCTGTTATAAAAATTACGCTTTGCTTCAGATTTTCGTATTGTTGTTTATGCTGTTGTCAAAGCAGCCGAATAAAAGAATTGTGTGGCACAAAAATTGTTTCCTTAAAATCGTATTTAATGATTACTTTTGGCACATACTTGATCATAATCAGATTATAATCAGCATAGGTAGCGACGAATTATTCAATGGATGACGATTACAGCCGACGTTAGAAGCGCAACGGTTAACCACACACTCAAGTCTACCCCAAGTAACCCTCATCCATCCTCGACCAACCCTTCGACTGAAGAAAGAGCCTCCACGTTTCAAGTCGCCCATGAAACACCATAAAATTACACGTTCAAGCGAATCGACCAACCGGTTGATTTCTGAAGGTCGGTTAAAATTAACAGTAATTTTGTAATACAGTTTTTATGCTCCCTGTTCGTGTACCGTGTCTATACTTACGTTTTCGTTCCCTCGTATTTCTTCCCGTTATTAAGTAAAAACACATTCGGTGCAAAAATACACATTTGTATCATATCGTAAGATACAGTCGATTTAAACCGTAATAAGCATGAATTTCATTCGCGAGAAACAACAATTAGCGGGGAAATATTGAAAATTTGAACTGTTACTTTTTCACGTATAATTGTTGAAAAATATAGCTAATAATAACTAACGAGTGACTTGTAGCACGGATAACAACAATTTTTGCAGAAAATAAACTTTAAACCTTTTGTCCAACACTTTCATTATAATTGATTACAAAGATTGCCTAGCTCGATAAGTAACTAGCTCGGCTATCGGGTATTGGTTCTGTTCTTAACACTAAAACTATCAGAGCAGTTAAAATGACCAATTGGTGATTGCTCTTAGCAACCTTATAAATTCACTGTGGTAAACCTTCCAAAATTTACTATAATTTTCTGTAGAAGGTATAAATAAAGATTTGTTTTCTATGTATTCGGTATTTTTTCATGTAATTTTCAATTTGACCTCTTCCATGCAAATAAGTACACTTTAACACTAGAATTATCGAAAATTAAAGTGTACTTATTTGCATGGAAGAAATCAAATTGAAAATCACATGAAGAAATACCGAATGCATAGAAAACAAATCTTTATTTGCATCTTCTGCAGAAAATCATAGTGAATTTTAGAAGTTTTACCACTGAAAATTTATGACTGTTATGACTAATTACTAATTGATCATTTTAACTGGTCTGACAGTTCTAGTGTTAAGTGTCGGTAGTTCTACTGTTAACTAATAGATGGCGTGGTTTCTTTGAAATTTGTGTGTGTACTTCTAACAATTTTTGTCGACAAAGGTTGACGAGACAAGAAGGTCTTCAATTTTGACTACGGAATGTCGCGTTCTGATGCAACCGTGGGACAAAGATGGCGACTCACGGGAGATCGCAGCCGCGGTGGTGGCGATCGAGCGAATCGGCGTCGATTTCATTCGGTCCACAAGCTCGCGGAGTGGCCGCTCACATTTTTCCAGGCCAGTCAGTCGTTAACGTGTCCCCGGGACCCGCGGAATCGCACGAAAAGTAGCCGTGCCCCGTGGCCACGTACCCATAACCATAAATAATGACCATTGATTGCTCACTCGTCGATCGTTACCCGGCCGGTACGTGACTGCGTTTACGTTTCCACGGGTCGTTAGTTCGTTTCCATTAAGGCGCGGTCCTGCTCTCGTCTCGCTTCCGTATAATCCGTTTCTCTTTCTACGTCGATCGTTGTATCACGACCAGCCACCGTCGATGTAACCGGACAGATCCTATGAAACGCTGTATTTCAAGCGGTTTTCTAGGAGATGCGCTTCTGAACGCATACTTATGTAATATATATCTTGATATACACATAAAAAGGAATTTGATGCATCCGAACAGTATTGTTTAATTTGTCTCAAAATTTAGAAAGAGAAACTCTATGTTACAAAATTGATATGAAATTCTGTTTAATTTTATCACTTTATGTAAAACACTCGTTTCTGTTACACTATGAATATTCAATGTACAGATACATAGCTATAAAATATTATTACACTGAATAAAAATATCTAACATATCCATCTTTTCTTGTTTCTCTTTCTACGTCGATCGTTGTATCACGACCAGCCACCGTCGATGTAAGCCGGACAGATCCGATGAAACGTCGTACTTCAAGCGGTTTTCTAGGAGATGCGCTTCTGAACGCATACTTATGTAATATATATCTTGATATACACATAAAAAGGGATTTGATGCATCCGAACAATACTATTTAATTTTCCTTAAAATTTGGAAAGGGACTCTATGTTACAAAATTGATATGAAATTCTGTATAATTTTATCACTTTATGTAAAACACTCGTTTCTGTTACACTATGAATATTCAATGTAGAGATACATAGGTATAGAATATTACACCGCACAAATTATTTAACATATCCATTTTTTCTTGTTTGCAATAATGATACATAGTTATAAAACATTATTACACTGAACAAAAATGTTTAACATATCCATTTTTTCTTGTTTGGAATAGTGATACATAGTTATAAAACATTATTACACCGAACAAAAATATTTATCATATCCATTTTTTCTTGTTTGGAATAATAAATATTCAATATATAGATAACATTTTATATCATACTTCATTCACTAAAAAGCAGACCATTTAAAGCTTGATTGCAGTATCATTTTCCAAAATTAGGATAATATTCCGAATTATCACAATAATTCTAAAAACGTCTTCAACAGCAGTGTTAAACCTTCAAAATAAAAGCGACCACCGTTAAAATTGACTTATATAAGTCGTTCGTTATTAATTGCAACACATTGTTTCTCGCCTTGCACCCGACTCGATCGTTTCGATCGCCATTTTGCACGCGAGATCGTAAAATTCAAGCGATTGCCGATACGCAGAAGGCTGCAGCTTAATTACACCTTCGTCACACTGCCAATTTCGTCGCAAAGAGGAGCGAATGGTCGCTTCTGGCCGCGGGAGGGGGGGTAGGAGGGTTCCATTCGCGGGAACGATTTCGCAGTTCGACGTGGGCAGATGGCAGGCGACACGATGTGTGCGCGAAGAATAATGAGAAATGGAAATTCGCGAGTAATATATTGCTGCGAAAGACGATTAATGACTTCATTCCTGACTTCGATTCCTCGAAGAAGCCGGTTCTTCCGGTGTGATCGCCTACAGCCACCCTCCCCTTCGCCGCTCGTACGCGCTCGAGACCTTTTTCAGTGCCCTGGAACGGCGGAAGGTTTATTACATTTGTATTAAGCTGGAATTTGAACGAATTTTATGCGTTCCTATGTATAAGGTTGCTTCGTGAATCAGGACGTGCAAGAATTTTTAAGGGAGTCGACGCCAACTCGTGGGAAAGTCGCTTTCTGTTGGGTCTCTGAACGAGCAAAATTGATACGACTAATTTTTACTGCTCTAATTGGAGAACTTCGCTAACTCAATTGTACAAATTTTAAGGTGTCAGATAAATTGCATATCTTTTTAAGCTTTCGAATTTCGAAATCGTTGAGATTTCTATATTTCACTCTTCAATCTCAAATCTTTAATTTTTAATTTCCAATCTTTAATTTTCAATCTCCAATCTTTAATTTTCAATCTCCAATCTTTAATTTTCAATTTCCAATCTCTAATTTTCAATCTCTAATCATTAATTTTCAATCTCCAATCTTTAATTTTCAATCTCCAATCTTTAATTTTCAATTTTCAGTCTTGAATCTTCTATTCTCAATTTCAAACTTTCAACCCTCAATTTTCAATTCTGTATCGTTAATTTCTCAATTTTCCATTTTCACTTTTCGTTCATCCGTTCCCGGAATTATCAATTCTAAAGTTTCAATTTTGAATTTTTTCAATCCTTCAACCTCTCAATTTTTAATTTTCCAATCCGCCCAACTCTACAATTTTTCAGTTTCTCAATTTAACCGAAAAAGTTCTGTGTTTTGCAAAATTTAAGATTTTCCAAGTGTTTCAGAACTTTAAAGGCGTAAAGAAATTTAAAAGTTGTTGCATCTTTCACATTTCACGCTTTTCAATCTAAGCTGTGCTAAAGATACTCATCATTATCACCGAGGATCGTGTTCGCGGCGTTGTTCGATCATGCACGCCGGGACGTGTAGCGTTAAAAATAGATGGTATCATTGAAATCGATTGGCCCGTGATCGTGCATTCAGACCGTTGATCTTTCGTCGCCAACTGCGATATTCATCGTTCCCGTGGCGCGATACCAGAGATACCAGATAAACGAACGACCTATCCGCGCCCAGAGCCGAGCGTAATTCACCGAACTGCATGTTCGACGTTTAACATTGTTCCAATTCTAATGCGGCGAGCACGTAGCGGCCCAGTCATTGTTATTATTAATTATTACATTAAATCGCTACGTTATCGCGATGGATCGTCGATCGTTACAGTATCGACCTCGCTGCTCCTTATCTGGTTTTCCATCTGATCTTTTGTTCGTAAGATACCAGATAAAGAAACACGTGTTCCACAGCGCCATCGTGAAATCGTATTTCGATACGAAACATTAATATGATATCTTTGTTGATGCTCAAGTTGAATTATAAAAACGTATATTGTAAAATTTCACAAAAATTTCAATATCATTAAATACTATTGTACGATGATAAACATTGCTATTGTTATTAGAATATTGTAGAAATTTTAATAGTATTTAACCCTGAATAACTAAACTTAAATTAGCGTTACTCTGTAACTGATCATTCGATTCATAGACTGTGAATTAAAAATATGTATATTTTTATATCTCCCTTATTTATTTCAAACAAATTAGCACAACTTAAGAGAAGTATTATGATATTTTAATTACAAGATAGAAAAGTAGTAAAAAGTTAGCGTTTGTAATCTTGGCAGATTTCGAATTTGTAAAATTGGCAAGGGTTGGTAGTTTATTAGACGAATGTTTAGTTATTCTGGGTTAATTATCATACATATTTGAATATTATCGAAATATTATGAATTTTCAATAATATTCGGTGAAATGGCTTAAGCATTAACAGAAACTGATAAACTCGTGAAATTTGTGTTATAAGATTTGATTAGATACAGGATGAAAATAAAATTGGAAGAAACGAGTTAACTCTACCATTCTAATAACCTAATCTATCATCTTATCCATTATTATTCTATTTCTCTGGTTACTCACACATAACAAAGAATAGATATCAAAATGTTCCGATATTTTCTAATTCCGTAAAAAATTCTCCGTTATTCAACGAGATACGATTATTCGAATTCCTTTATTGTTTTACGCGATCGACCTGTTCCTTTAATGGTACTTATATCCCATGACCGCGGAACGGGCGATTTCTAAACCATAATGCGTGCCGTGCCGCCAATATCGTCGATCATGGAGTTCGAGTTACCCAGCCGAGATATTAATAACCATCATCGATACCGATTACGGTTCTCCATGGACGATGAATAGCTGTCCGCTCGACGTCGACCGATAGCCGTTCCCACGATAACGTAAACGTCGTTTTCAATAATTCCAAGCTTTAAGGGCGGTGTTCACCGATGATATCGCTCGTTCGAGCCAGGCTCCAGGCGAACGCGCGATGACATTTTGAGTTGCGAGCGAACCTAACGACCGGTTAAAATGGACCTACGATGAACCTTCCCCTTCAATATGTTTGCACGTGTATTTTGTTGATAAGATCGAGTTGACACGGTATTTTAAAATTGTCTTGAAATTTCACCGAAGTTGACGTCGCAAACTGTTCGACGAAAGCGAAAGCTTTGTCAGCTTGTTAATTTTGAATTTTCAATTTTCAGTTCTCAATTCTCAATTCTCAGTTTTCAAATTTCAATTCTCAATTGTTCAATTCTCAGTTTTCAATTTTCAATTCTCAACTTTTAATTCCTAATTCTTAGTTCTCAATTTTCAGTTCTCAATTCTTAATTCTCAATTCTCAATTGTTCAATTCTCAACTTTTAATTCCCAATTCTTAGTTCTCAATTTTCAGTTTCCAATTTTCAATTCTCAATTCTCAATGTTCTATACTCAGTTTTCAATTTTCAATTCTCAACTTTTAATTCCCAATTCTCAGTTCTCAATTTTCAGTTTTCAAATTTTAATTCTCAGCTTTCAATTTTCAATTCTCAACTTTTAATTCTCAACTTTTAATTCTCAACTTTTAATTCTCAATTCTCAGTTCTCAATTTTCAAACTTCAATTCTCAGTTGTTCAATTCTCAATTCTCAATTTTTGGAATTCAATTCTCAGTTTTCAATTTTTAGCTTTCAATTCTCAATCCTCGAATTTCAATCCCCAATTTCCGATCTTCAATTTTCAATATTCTATACTACGTACTCTAAAACCATATTTTAAGTACCACTTATACATATTCATACATATATGTATTAGTACGTAACAAATACGTTAAAAGGAAACAAAAGTAGCATCTAAACGTAACTTCTCAGTTTCTTTCTCAGCGGTATAAAATACTGAATACTGTTCGAAAAAGATATTGAAACCATTTATATATGTGAAACGTGGATCAAAGGTGATCCAAAATCTGTTAAACACGGATTAAGAATTCTGAGAGACTTCGGGAAAAGTTTATATTCCCCACGACAATTATTACAACTAATCACAATTACAATTTCTTAATCCACAAACGAATCCTTAACAACCGCCGCTAATGATTCATTTACATATACGAGCCAACGCCGGGAACCTGGAACAGCTAGACGCATAGGAGGCAATGTAAAAATGGTTATTACGATAATCGAGGCGTATAAAATTATGCAACGAGTTTCGTAAATTGAAGTTCGACACGAATTCCACGAACAGACGTCGATCCTGGACAAATCAATTAACCGTTCCGTCATTAATTCGTATGCCTTGTAATGCGATGCGTTTACGTTTGCACGGTGTCATTCGAACAGTTTATGCTCGTTTGCTATTGCAAATCATGCAAAAAAAGACGTCGATTGCCTGCCATCATCAAGTATTACTCGCATATTAGCGATTTTGCGAATCCAAAATTTCTGCCGTGTGCCTAACCCTTTCCATCGCAAACCGTTTGCGTTCGGTACGAGCCCGAACTTTTATTTCGCTACGATAATCAGGTGGCGTTGTTCCGAAGAAACTTTAATAAGCGTACGTTTATGGAAGGTGGGTATCATTAAAGACAATGATTACGTTTAATGCATTCTTAAAACATGGTAATTTAATAATATTACCGAATAGATTGGAAGATTACACACCTGTGGTAACGTTAAATATAATATAAATGTCTGTAATTAGGGGTTAATCTATATAATGTAATTCGTATCATATACGAGGGTAAAGTACGACATAAACGTGAACCGCAATATAATTAATATTAAAGTATTCTACAAATTTGTAATAACAGTGAAATTAAATTAGAACGATTTGCATAAAGTTCGCTCGTTAGTGCTTGTTCGATTAATTGAGACTTTCAGCTCTGTCCAATTCTAATATCGAGAACGCCTACTGTCTATAACTGTGTTATTCTTTGGTTTCTTTTTGTTCCTAGCTTAAAGTCTCATTCTCAGTGTTTCGCCTATCACACTTATCAATTGCTAATTAACTTTTTAATGCACAGGATTTCAGAGAATAAATATACTCGTATTGCACAGTTTATTTTTGTTAACAAAGTACTGACATGTTGAAGCTTGCTAACGCAAACGAACATGTTTATGATATATTATTATGGTATTAAGGCTAAATATTAGATTGTCCAGAAAGTTCGTGCCGATTTTTGATAGGTAGCATGAAGACAGGTCTAAATATATTAGAATGATTGAGAATAAATAATATGTGTACATGTCGTAAAAGACAATGCTTCAAAATTTCTCAGTCGCAACGCTTTCTCGAGTGTTCATTTTTCATACCTTAGAAACATTCGAGTCCAAACATTCTGCGTTCACACGACAATCGCCACACTCAAGTACTCTTCAGACTTTCCCAAACTCTCATCCACTCGATCGCATTCCTACAATTGTGGGACATTTTTAATCCCATCGTGCCCCAAAGAGTTAACCGGACCGCAGCTAATAAGATCCGCGAATCGCGTGCACTGCAACAAATCATGTTCGCCTCGCGCGAAACCGTTGTTACGATTTACTCCATTTTAAAATTATGAGGTACAATGCGGAGAAGTAACCAATATCTAAAGAATCTGAAGTGATAACCTATGCGCGTACAGTTATTGCAATATTTCGTGGTAGGTCTAAAAATGTCCCCCCGTGCATCAAAAATTGTGGGACATTTTTGAATCCCATCGTGCCCCAAAGAGTTAACCGGACCGCGGCTAATAAGATCGGCGAATCGCGTGCACTGCAACAAATCATGTTCGCCTCGCGCGAAACCGTTGTTACGATTTACTCCATCTTAAAATTATGAGGAACGATGCGGAGAAGTAACCAATATCTAAAAAATCTGAAGTGATAACCTATGCTCGTACAGCTATTGCAATATTTTGTTATGGGTTTAAAAATGTCCCCCCGTGTATTACCGTGCATCAAAAATTGTGGGACATTTTTAATCCCATCGTGCCCCAAGGAGTTAACCGGACCGCGGCTAATAAGATCGGCGAATCGCGTGCACTGCAACAAATCATGTCCGCCTCGCGCGAAACCGTTGTTACGATTTACTCCATCTTAAAATTATGAGGAACGATGCGGAGAAGTAACCAATATCTAAAGAATCTGAAGTAATAAGCTATGCGCATACAGCTATTGCAATATTTCGTGGTAGGTCTAAAAATGTCCCCCCGTGCATCAAAAATTGTGAGACATTTTTAATCCCATCGTGCCCCAAAGAGTTAACCGGACCGCGGCTAATAAGATCGGCGAATCGCGTGCACCGCGATAAATCACGTCCGCCTCGCGCGAAACCGTTGTTACGCCGCGCTCCGGCTATGCGCAGACATTTTAATGAAAACGTTTGAAAGAATCGCGCGAAACCATCTCTCCGCGGCCTCATCAGGCCGGTGTCGGGTAATTACGGAACAGATAGAGGATGCGTGAGCCGGGGCCGCGATCGAACGACGCAGACACGGGATTTCCACGCGGACGGTCCGTGCGATTGCGCGTCGATCCTCGAGATCGGTACGTTAAATGGAACACGGCGTGGAAAGCGTGAATCACGAAGAAGATCACCGGTCGGCCGCTCGTTACTCCTGCTCCTAATAAGGCCTGCCACGTAGCCGCCACTTTACGCGTTCGAAGCTTTAGCGTCGCTACGACGAGGAGGATAAACGTTAACACGCGATAGCTAAGTACCATGAGAGAGAATCTTCTTTTTCTATTTCTTGTTAAATAATGCGCAATCCACTTTTGTGTAAAAAGATAAATCGCGACTGATCGAAGGGGTATATCGAAGGGGGTTTTCGTTTTGGTTCTTTTAAAGTAGGCTGATTTGTGGTCACCACAGAATATACAATAGCGGGCAAAAGTTTAAGACCAAAGGGTGAAAAAAAATAAATTAATTAATTAGTAAGAAATAACAATGTAAATAAAATTTGTATTCTATGCTAATCAGTAGATAGCGTTCTACTATAATGACAATATTCCAAACTCCTTTTCTTCTAAATTCAAATGTCTCTTAAAACCTCTGGGTGATTCCAAACTTTTGACTGGTACTGTATGTTTCGGTTCAGAAATATTGACCGTTTAACAAAAGTAGGTATCACTGCCAATTCATATACTTCTATCCTTAAGTTTCAGAAAGAACTGTTTGTTGTTTTGTAATATTTCTTATGTATTGATGTACATATCTTTTCTCTTTTTTTTATTTAGTGCACTGTATGTTGCATGTGATATTGTTATGTTTTATATAATATTTTGTTTCTATTTCGGTTTATCTGCCTTGTATACCAATAGGTAAATTGTCAATCTTGGCACCTTCTCTCGTAGTGGAATCGGTAAAGAATCTCGTAATCGGTATTCTTAACCCTTTGCACTCGTATGTCTCAGCGTATGCGACGTCATACATAGTACAAGGGATTATAAAGTACGATTTTGTGTACATATATGTAAATATAAATGTATGAACATTATATTTTTGGATTGCTCCGCTGGGATGTATTTTATAAAAATTTGTATCTGTATAAATAAATATTTTATGGAATTTTCATTTTTTTTTAATTATACTCATGAAATGTTACAGCTAAGTATGCTAATAACGTATTGGAAAAGTTTTGTTTCGATTGAATAAAAAAATAAATTCCGAGTTGGCGGTAATTCATGACCATATTAAATTCGAGTGCAAAGGGTTAATGCCTAGTTTCGCTTCTTTTTTTTTCCGCGTTTTCCCGCACAGTATTATTTCCCTTTGCCGATGGAGATCGTTCGGTCAATGAGCGTTCTTTAAGAGTCGTTGAGAAGGGGGTGGAATTAATTACTCGCGTGTTTCGGATACGTGCACCGTGTGCAGGTCTTTACCGTGCGTTGAATATGATGATTATACGTTTGCCGGTTCACGATAAAGGCGAATTTACGTGGCTTGTTTCAGTTGAACACTTGGTCGCGCGTTTCAATGAAATTGATTGAGTTGATTCGCTCGAAGATGATATTGAAACGAGTTCTACGTGTGGGATCGGCGTAGACGTTAATTGGTTAAAGACCAACGTTAGATCAACGTAACATTTCGTTTACAATTACTGTTATACTTTTCAATTACTTTAGACTGCAATATTATATCGTTTACCACTGTGGTTACTAATTATAGGGTATTTTAGAGATTCGCTTAATCATTTTTATATAAATACAATACTGAGAAACAGAATTTTGTAAAGCCGCTAAAGACCTCGAAGTCGACGCGACTCTAAACCTTATAATAAAAAATAAAGTTCTACATAATAATACAAATTGATTGAAAAACACTGAAAATGAAATGATAGAAGTGGACACGCACCTATAAATATATATTGGTTGCATATCATCTAGTGATACTTATTATCAGCAGCAAACATACATGAGCAGAGCAGATTTTCAACGATTTTTCATTATTTCATTTTTTTTTTCTTATAAGGAATTACCTATTACTCGCGTGTACGTACTTCCAAGAACCCCCCCCCCCCCTCCCATTGCAAAAGTGTAAAAATAGCCCAGAATGGTTAATTTCATTAGGCGCCACGTACTTACGCTGCTTGTCCGAGAAGTGTCACATTCTACTAATTACCGTTCGACTCGCGGACGCGTTCCACTTTCTAGAAAGACGGGGTTTTCAAGTGAAACGTAAGGGATAAGTCGGACCACAAAGGAACGGACACCGATACGCGTTCGTATTCCCGTCTCGAGTAATTACAGGCTACACGTTTCGTTCCGACTGGCTCTCTATAAACGCCGGGTCGATAGATCTCTCAGACACTGACCGTACAGCCTTTCCGCTGTTCGGCTGCGTGCAACGTTTTCGTCGAATCTCGCGAATACATCTCGCGCGCACGCGTTTCACTTTCCCTTTAGCCAAGGACCAGCGGCTTATCTGATTCGGCGTCAGGTCAACGGTATGAGAATGCGGTGCAATTAGTATCTCATTAGACAGCGCGACTGCTCTAATTCTTCAGTTTCGCATTCGAAACGTCATCCAGCCGCGAAGCTTAACCCCTTGCACTATTTTGACGAGTCAGACTCGCGATGAAAATTTTAGGCCAAACATGGATGTCACGAGTCAGGCTCGTTGTTCAGTTCCAGACTAAACATGAACATCACGAGCTTGACTCGTACTCGACAATTCATATGTACATGATATTGATAATTTTTAATATATAATGTAATTTTTAATATATATATAGAGAGAGAGAATAAGAGAGAGAATGTATCCTAGAACGTATTTCAGTGTATTTAATATTTTTGTTATATTTCATTGTGTTTTTTATTGGAATATCCGATTCACAATACATACAACCTGTCGCTTCACCACTGTTCAATTGTTGTGTTTTTTTATTGTTAATAGTTATATAAATAAATTGTTCTTACACATTTACTCACAGGTGCTATATCTGTTTACAAACAACTAAGTGGAATTAGTTTAATTACATCAATCTTTCAAAGAAATGCAAAGCATGCTTAAAGCACAGGTAATCCCTATGGAAGCCAAATTAATTCTCAAAACTGGAAATCTGATTGTGTTTATTGAAAAAAAATATATAATCGCCCATTAGAAACTTTGCTATTTAAATAAATAAAACTCCTATCTATCTGTAAACATCATCACCTAAATTTAGGTGAGGTGGCAGTTAAAGCGTTCACTGATTATACGTGAAGGTTATTCATTGCATTTTATCAATAGAATTAAAATTCTTTCATGGCGTCATAAAAAGACACATCACCTAAAAATACACCGTAATATTCCAAAATTCAGCATCAACAAAAGAATACTAAGAAAAAGAAAAATACTCGAATGTTCCAGGAAAGAGCCCAATATTACACATTCTAGCACAGAGACACGCTCGATCTTCATCTGCATCGTGCCAAAATTTCGCGAGCTCGTGACAACTTCAAAAATATCACCGCCACTCTCGCTCTTCCGCTGCAGCAGCAGCTTCCTCTCTCCTCTCCACGTTTCGCGCAGCGTGTGGCGAGGAAGTGGAATCCCGCGGCAAAGTAAACCACTTCAGCTTGTGTACAGAAGCTCGAGGCTCGACCGGGACGAATTAGCGAGCTGAAAATCGCTGGTCGAACCAGTGGCGGATTCAGAAAGAGTTATAGTTCTTTTCAAAAGTAATGAAATCTAAGAATATTATGTCACTTATCGTGATAGTGATTCTGAAACATTTATTAGGTATACGATTAAAGTGCTGTCCATGTATACTTGTCAGACAGTTTGCAATTTGCGTGCCCAATGAGCGTGCTCGATAATGTAAATTTAATTATTCAAATTTAAGTTGCAGCATCTGATAGGAACGATTAAAATGTACAAAACAATTATACCTGACCCACGTTCTAGAATAAAGTTTAAATCGTGCACATAATTACAGTAGCGGGAAAAAGTTTAAGAGTAAAGGGTCAGCGAAAATGAAGCAACTCACATATGAGAAATAGCACGATAAATAAAGTTCGTGTGCTGTACTAATCAATAAGTACTGTACTATCTTATTGATGACAGAAATGTATGTATAGACAATATTTATAGATTATTATAGAGAATCATCATGCTGTTTTTTAGAATATTTTCTCGTTTTAATCCTGTGACTGCTAAATACTCCCGGTCGAAGTGCTTTGCTTGGACGGCGCTCTATTAGCAATTGTGTTGCTCTAAATGGGAGATCAGAAAGACTGACAAACGTATATACGCGTCCATAATCCACGCGAGTAGCTTTCGTTAGACGCATATATGCGCCCATAGCAAAGGGTTAAACTTTAAACAAAAGAATTTGTGAGGACGGGCTCAGAGCGACGTTCGGGCTCACTTCTCCCCAAAAATCTAAAACAAATGAGCGGTTGCCCTGTTGCCGATTGCTCGACATACAGTTCAACCAGCCATCGTTCCTCTCCGCAGACAATATCGCATCTCTTACAAATTTTAATTTTAACATGGTAATTGATGCACTGTATTATCACCTTTACTTAACCTTTTCAGTGGTAAATACTCCCGGTCGAATTGTTCCGCGTGTACGGCGCTCTATTAGCAATTGTGTTGCTCTAAATGAGAGCGAGGAAAGATTGACAAACGTATATACGCGTCCATAATCCACGCGAGTAGCTTTCGTTAGACGCATATATGCGCCCATAGCAAAGGATTAAACTTTAAACAAAAGAATTTTAATTTTAACATGGTAATTAATGCACTGTATTATCACCTTTACTTAACCTTTTGAGTGGTAAATACTCCCGGTCGAAGTGTTCCGCGTGAAAGGCGCTCTATTAGCAATTGTGTTGCTCTAAATGAGAGCGAGGAAAGATTGACAAACATATGTACGCGTCCATAATCCACGCGAGTAGCTTTCGTCAGAGACGTATATACTGTAGAGGTGCCAAATTTCCAATTGTAATATTTCTAAATTTTAGTGTTACTTATGTAAAGGTGCAGAATGCGCGAGTGAAAGAATGGATGGGGATGTGTATGAGTGTGTGCATTGGTCATTTGTTCTTCTCGAATCTTCGATGACAGTTTATTTTAATGCGTAAAGAAAGGCCTTCTCGAACATTCGATGTTGGTAACCCCCATCACCTATCCTAATACCCAATTCCTATCCTAACCTATCCTAATAAAAGGAGGTGTGTGCCCATCGAACGACATTCGACGATTTAACAATCTCCGATTTTACGTTCAACGATTTACTGATTTTGTAATTGACGATAGGACGATTCGACAATTCTACGTGCATTCAAGTTTCTAATAAATTAATTAAAATAAAGATTCTCTTATATACCTGACCCACAAATAAATCCTCCAATACGCGTCCAGAATCCACGTGAGTAGCTTTCGTCGAACGCATATACGCACCCATAGCAGTCAAAGGGTTAAACTTACGTCCGCTACTGTAGTCATACAATCTTTGACTGGTATAATTATAGTGGCGTATAAAACTTAGATATAGAGATCTAGGTGTATTCCATCGCCTTCTTCTGGATTCGCCCTGTGGTTGGTCGCGCGAAACCGTCGAGGAACGGCGAACGAGGACAGGACGTTTCGCGAACAATTAGAGAAAAGAAGCCTAAAGAACCGGAATGAGACGTGACGCGGAGAATACGGGAACGGAAACAAACGCCAGGCTTTTGTCTAACGAATGGATAAACGTGGAAGTTTTGTCGGAACAACGCACGATTGCATCGACGTGCAAACAGTTGGAATGGTTTCCCGTGAAAACCTTTTTCTTGCACTCCGACTAGACCGGAACAATTTGCCGGGTCTTTCAGATTGTTACGAGTTTCCCGCGATAACGCGGGGAAACGGTGGTTGTGCTTTCTTCGGTTAAGTGAGAAAACGCACGAACAAATTGACATAAAAGACGCGCGACTTTTTGCGCTTATTAGCCGCTCCATTCAAACGATTCCGCTTACCGGAGCTGGGAAAGAGCTGTTACTGCGAGGCGGGTAAAAAGGTGGCTCGTTTAACATGACGTGGGTAAACTACGCTTGATTGTCTGGTTGGTTTAAACGTTTACCTCGGGGTACTGGAAGTGGGTCACTTTGACCCGATACTGTTGCAACAGTTGGCGAAACGCGTTAAATAAGTAAATATAAGTTTCGGGTGGATTCGACGAGTACATTTTATGTGTTCTTCTTGCTTTATCATTTGGAAACACGTTTTATAGTAACACTTTGGACATTGTACAAGTAATAATTATATTTTATTTAACTTATTGAATTAAATATTTTATTTAACTTATTATGAATTATATTTTTATTAAATTATATTTTAGAATCTTGCACCATCATTTCTAAAGATCATTTTCAGCAGGTTAATCGTTCTCTTTAAAAAATAGTTGAGATTCCTGCATGCTCCTGTGAAGCAGACGAGCGATTTTTTGGTACACGATCGTGTGTCTTTCCTTGATTTTCAAATCGAAACCGACGAAGACCAATGCACAATTTATAAGAGACTGTAATTTGAACTAAATTTGTCTTCTCGATGTTTCCTATGTCGCTGATTGCGAATCTTAAATCAAAATAATTGAAAGTAAAATTGTGGATCCAACATGGACAATATTTTAAGTAATTATCGTATTTGCATAAAAATTGAATTTTGTTCTTCTGCTGTGAACCATTGTGCAACAAGTCAAATTATTAAAACCACAGAAAAATAAAAATTATCCAACTTCTTCCTGTGTCTTTCTACCTAACGCGTTGCTCCGCGAACAAACGGAACCGCCACGGTGAACACCACTGCGGCCAGGATACAAAGCGAGGAAATTACGCAACAATATCGCATTGAACTATCAACGTCCACCTATTAACGAAGACAAAAATGCGTGGCCGACGTCGGAGCAGCCAAGAGCGAAACGCGCGTGTGTGCGTGAGGAAGAGTGCGAGTGGAAGCGAGCCGTGGCAGAGGGCAATGGTGGGACGAGGAGGGGCGAGCAAAGACAAAGAGAGAGAGAGAGGGAGAGGGAGAAAGAGAGAAAGAGAGAAAGAGAGGGAAAAAGAGAGAAATGAGAGAGAAGGGGGGATGTAGAGAGAGAGAAAGAGTGAGAAAGTAAAAGAGAAAGAAAGAGAGGGGAAGAGAGAGAGAGAGTGAAAAAGTAAAAGAGAGGGAAAGAGAGAGAGAGTGAGAAAGTGAAAGAGAGGGAAAAAGAGAGAGATAAAGAGCGAGAAAGTAAAAGGGAGGGAAAAAGAGAGAGAGAGAAAGAGTGAGAAAGTGAAAGAGAGAGAAAGAGAGAGAGACATGGAGAGGGACGGCTAAACGGCGGGTGCACGAGAGAAGGAGATAACCGCGGGGTCGGACCGGGTGGTTGAAATTAATGTTGCCCGCTTAATTGGAGCCACCGAGGAGTGTGCGTGTGGTCAAAGTGGTTCTCAACCACCGTGTGTGCCTCTTTGCATCCATCTGTAGAGAAGCTTGTTCGGAGTACGGGGAAGTCTAGAAGAATTGAACGAAGCTTGGAAATGTCTGTTTATGTAATATTTGTAAAATTGCGGTATTGGTTCTTTTTCTATCGATTTTTTTTTACAAAACTAGAAAGTAGCGGTAAAAATTAAGTGTTGAGTTTAAGTCATTGAAGTATACTGTTATGTATGAATTTTGAATGAAGTATTTCAACCGGGTATTAAATTAAGTGTTACAATGATTTATTAAGTATGCAGTAGAATCTACTTTATCCGAGCACCCATTATCTAAACGCAATGCCCAGATATGTATTTTATTATTCGAACAGAGCATCATCTAATAATAGTTCTTCGTTTCTTAAATTTATGAAATTTTGCATCGACGAAAATACATGACACGATCATTTAAACCAGCTATTATTTCTATTGATAAACAATGAACTAAATGAAGCTTAATGCAAGGAAAAGCTAGATATTACGATTCAAGCGACCATATATTACAGCGTGTAAAAATTTAATGGTCTAGGATATCATGAAATATGCGTGCAGAATATTTATTTAATAACACGTGGAACATTGTTCATAATACCGTCAAGAAACAAGCTTCGTGTGTCGCCTTATGCATTATTTAAATTATATAATCAATTGTGCATCGATCGAGCGTCGTGCTCGATTATCGATTAATCGTTATTTAAGTACCGTATTAAGTGCTGCTCGACAAGGTTCAGGTTGAAACGCATCGAACGCGAAATTGTAAGAAACGAACGGATCCTCAGGACCAGCGGCAGGTGCATTAGCCGGCTGCATCGAGCGGAGGCAACAAGCATACATACTTGAAAACACGGCACACAACAACTTCCAAGCATTTCGCTTCGAGTCACGTTTGCCCCGCTGCGCGAAACGGAACCACTCTAGCCGCACAATTTCGTTCCATCTCGACATAAATATATTTACACGGAATTCGCATCCGTGCCTTGCTTCCATACACCGAGCAAAGATAACGTCACGGATGCTATTGCTCACGTTAACCCTTTGAGTGCTAAATATTGCCGGTCGAAGTGCTCCGTGTGGACAGCTCACAGTGGGGTATTTGCCCCGAAAAGCTGGACAAAAGTCAATTTAGAAATTTCATCTAAATCGTAAAACTTTTGTTTCTCGTAGTTGTATAGTATAACTGCTGAATCTAAATATATGTATATATATGTATTATTAGTAATGTAGTTACCGATATGTAAGTGTAAAATGTGTATTGAACATAACGATATCTAGTAACTAATTAGGCATCATTTGTAACCATGACTCAGTCTAAAAATAACCATTAGAGAGTAAGCATTTGTCTGTATACTAAGTCTGTCGCTATATATAAAATTAAATCACTGTAAAAGTAAAATCCACTGCTACATTTACTCCACCTTAAAATTATCACTAGTAGCTAAATGTCTGAGGAATGATGTTTTCATCTATTTTTTTCTCATTTACTATGAACAGTGTTTTGTTCATAAAACACTTGAGAAGAAGTTGTAAACAGCAAGGAAGAATACATTACTGATTAATTAGTTGTCAATTAACTTTTATTAAAAAATGTTGAAATGCATGTCATTAATAGACCAATCGCGACATCTGTTGATTATAATATGTATTTGTTTTAGTCACATGGTCGTCTAACTAGTGTATTTCCTCGAGCGTTGTCTTGTTACCGTACTCACTTCTTTTTCCGACCACGGAAATAAAAGGAAATAAGAAAAAAGGGAATAGAATCAAATTTCTAACAAAAAATTAACTTTGAAAAAATTTAAAAAAACAGCGGGAACATAGTTGCCAATCCAATATCATAATAAAACCAGGGGAACAGAGAACGTGTACACACGACGACGCACGTGCGTGTATCGCTGAACCCTCCCTCGAGGAACTGCCCCCTCCCACGATCCTCGTCTCGCGATCACCGTGAGGGGACCACGGGGCCCCTTGCTTATTGTTACTTACGGCTTACGGGGTTTCGGCACGCGAGCGGGCCTAATGTGTTAATATAACGTATGGGGGGATCGCAAGTCGCGTATCCTCGCCTACGTACCCCGTGTATTGGCCGCGCCATAAAATCGACCCACCCGAACTCGCGCCACCATTCTGTCCACGAATTCGGTTCGCCGCGATTGTATTCATGGGGGTTCACCCTTTGACTGCCACGCCGAAATCACACGTTTCGCGCAGGAAATGCAATATTTCATAGTAAAAGTAAAATAAAATAAGTAAAAAATCGCACGAAAGGGTGTTGAAATGAGATTGAATTTGTAGATTTGTAGAAATTGAATCGCACGAGTTACCATCACTTTGATCCAACTCCAGTCAAACGCACAAATATACTCGAAAACGAAATTAAAAAGATTGAAGGAGAATTAAAAGGTTACGGTAAGAATTATTCTTCTCGAAGGTATTGCCTGTTAGATCTTTATCGTTTTAAAAATCGTACCTTCAATTTCACGAAACTTTTGATTTCGCTTATCTCTTAGCATACATCTCGATGATTGCGCGCGTTGAAAACGCACCGACTGCGACTGATGCATGAGTTTAATTACAGAATCATGGTCAGCAGCCGTTGAAACACGCCGGTTATTCGGTCACCTTACTCCGGGCTGTTTGAAAATTTGATTGCGCTCTGGCATGATCGAAAGAGGACATCGCGATCCTCTTTTTGTTTCCTTTCCGTCGTTGGATCGAGATAGCGGAGTCCCGCGAGTTATTCCGGGCAATTTGCATGAATCGCATTTACATGAAATCGCTATCAAGATTTATCTTCCGCGTCGCCGTGGAAGAGATTATAGCGACGCATCAATCATCATTTTGCGAAATTATCATTCCCAGGTGATGTAACACTTCGCCGCCTGGACAGAGTGGACAGACAGTTCGGCGGCTTTTTATTTGTTCGGCTGCTGTCACGAAACAGCTACGTGAGTACACTCTCGTGTTCATAACAGATTGAACTGTGGGCCATAGGAATTAAAAATTCTTGACTATAACGCGTGAGCAACCGAAAACCAAAGATGGAGTATCGTTAAGCGGAAGACATCGTGAGGTAGTCGCTAATTAACCCTGCGCGTTCGAGAGATGACTGTTAGTCACCAAATGATAATTTCGCATTTTATTTGCTCGGCTGCTGTCACAGAACAGCTACCTGAGTACATTCTAGCGTTCATAAGAGATTGAACTGTGGGCCATAGGAATTAAAAATTCCTGACTATAACGCGTGAGCAACCTAAAACCAAAGATAGAGTATCGTTAGGCGGAAGGCATCGTGAGGCAGTCGCTAATTAACCCTTTGCGCTGGAGAGGTGATTGTTAGTCACCAAATAATAATTTCGCATTTTATTTGCTCGGTTGCTGTCACAGAACAGCTATCTGAGTTCATTCTAGCGTTCATAAGAGATTGAACTGTGGGCTATAGGAATTAAAGATTCCTGACTATAACGCGTGAGCAACCTAAAACCAAAGATAGAGTATCGTTAGGCGGAAGGCATCGTGAGGTAGTCGCTAATTAACCCTTTGCATTCGAGAGATGACTGTTAGTCACCCAAATGATAATTTCGCATTTTATTTGCTCGGCTGCTGTCACAGAATAGCTATCTGAGTACACTCTTGCGTTCATAAGAGATTGAACTGTGGGCTATAGGAATTATAAATTCCTGACTATAACGCGTAAGCAACCGAAAACCAAAGATAGAGTATCGTTAGGCGGAAGGCATCGTGAGGTAGTCGCTAATTAACCCTTTGCGTTCGAGAGATGACTATTAGTCACCAAATGATAATTTCGCATTTTATTTGCTCGGCTGCTGTCACAGAATAGCTATCTGAGTACACTCTTGCGTTCATAAGAGATTGAACTGTGGGCTATAGGAATTATAAATTCCTGACTATAACGCGTAAGCAACCGAAAACCAAAGATAGAGTATCGTTAGGCGGAAGGCATCGTGAGGTAGTCGCTAATTAACCCTTTGCGTTCGAGAGATGACTATTAGTCACCAAATGATAGTTTCGCAAATTTTTAGACTTTAGTTAATTTGTTTATTAGTCAGGCTCAGGGTTAAATAGTTATATATGTAAATTTTTGTATATTACTCAACTAAACTAAATGACGTTTAATACAGGCAAATCTAAAAAAATATTTCGAATTTGAAAATTTTTCAAGTTCTCTTTAGAGTGCAAAGGGTTAACCATGTAATAGAATGGCCTACTTTTATATTTTGTACCGTCTCTTCTTATTAAATATATTTCTGTTCATTTTGTTACTGCATTTATAATTCCACGTACTCGTCATTTTAATCCAACATGAACAATTGTAAGTTTTTTGAAAAATTGTCAATTATCGCTAAAACGCGAATTTTTATATGTAAATTCAAATTTTTGTGAACACAGCGAGAAAAGTAGAATTTGTTATAAACACAGATCTATTTTGTCTTTTAAGTAATCTAATCTATTTTATGATTAGGATGTTTTGCACACTTTTAAATGTAATGAGCTTTCTATAGGCACTTCTTTGCATACTTGAGTCTCCTATAAATGCATAAAAATCTAATTTCCATATTAGGTTTTTGGTCTGATTTTGAAAAGACGAAGTAAGAGGAGATATGTATAGAGAGAGAGAGAAAGATTATATTTTTATATTCTCAGTGACATAAATAATTAGTAAATGGTACCTCTGTTCTGTAATTGTAACGTAACAAACATTTTCTTATTCTAAGTATGATGAATATCCAGTGATTTATGGACGGGAGTGTACTTATACATACGTACACGCGTGTTCGCATTCACAGTCACGGCCGAGCACTCTGGAAGTTGACAAACAAATCATTCTTCGTTAATAAGAAAATTCCACGCTAACGACAGTTCGCCGATTAACCTCTCGAATAAATTTATTTCAATTTGAATCTCCTTGTTTACATGTCATCGGCTCGAGCTTATACTTTCTGTCGACGAGCAAATGCAGAGGAAAGTTTGAAACCACCAATCATTCGAAGCAATTAACTTTGACTATTTGATGGATGATTCCAGATTTTAACACAACGCATTAGATTTATTATAATTTAATAATGTCAGTTTAACGTATATATTGTACGTTTGTGTTCAATAATAATCTTTGATGATTTTTATTAGATAGAAATTTTTATCAAACTCTTAACCCTTTGTACCCCTTCGTCGAATGTGACTCGACATCAATTTTTATCATAGTAACTCCTACGTCGAGTCACACTCGCCACCTTTGGTTTTCCTTTATTTATAAAAATTGTTTTATTTTTTAGTTAAAAAATTAGAAAATTCACAAATATAAGTTACAATAAAGTTTGAGAACAGCATTTAATATAATTAATAAAAAAAGTCCTTTAAAATGGTACCAATTAAGGAATCGTCCTTTGAAGTAAATTTCAACTAAAACACCCAAAATACTAGGGAATTATTGGAAATAAAATTGAAAAATAATTCGGAGTAAAAAGGATTAAAATAGTCTGTAGTTAATTAATTTCTAATTAGTATGTTATACAGCGATCGTAAGAATGGAAAAAATCATAACTAATAATTTTGATCGAATTGTTTCACTATTACGTTACTCTGTTTTCTTCGAGAGCAATTAATTAAACCTCGCGGCAATTAAGCCGGTCAAACGCGCGGGGTAATTAAATAATCAAGAGGGGACGCGGTTCCCCGAACGCAGGTTTCATTTCATCCGTACACCCGCGTTACTTTTAAATTCGCCGTGTTATTTACGGTTTCTTTGTGGTCGCTGAAACGACGTGGACATCGTCACGCGACGATTGGTCACGGAGCGCTGAGATAAAAATGAAAATAATCGAGCGCTCTTCCCGATGTCACGTTGGAAAACACCACCCCTCTAAATTTGTCCGCTCTTAAATCCGTCACCAAGCATCGCGCTGATCATCCTATTAATTTTTACAGTCGACTATACTTGAACATCGTTGCGTGTATATTCAGTGCAAAATTTAGGTAATTTACTAGGTTGCGTCTAAAATTATGTTTCTCTTGCTTTTATGAAGGTGACTCGTGATTAAGGCAGATAGATTTTTTATTAACCCTTTGCACTCGAGAGGTGATAGTTAGTCGTGTAATAATACTAACTTCAAAGATTCTCAAATATAAAATATTTACTAAGATACGCTTATAATCAAGCGTCATTCGGTTTAGTTAAAAAATATCCTAGAATTCACATGTATGAATATTAACTATTTGCACTCGAGAGGTGATAGTTAGTCGTGTAATAATACTAACTTCAAAGATTCTCAAATATAAAATATTTACTAAGATCCGCTTATAATCAAGCGTCATTCGGTTTAGTTAAAAAATATCCTAGAATTCACATGTATGAATATTAACTATTTGCACTCGAGAGGTGATAGTTAGTCGTGTAATAATACTAACTTCAAAGATTCTCAAATATAAAATATTTATTAAGATACGCTTATAATCAAGCGTCATTCGGTTTAGTTAAAAAATATCATAGAATTCACATGTATGAATATTAACCCTTTGCACTCGAGAGGTGATAGTCGTCTAACAATATTAACTTCAAAAATCTTCAAATTCGAAATATTTACTAAAATTCTCCTCTATTAAACGTCATTTAGTGTAGTTAAGTGATACTCTAAAATTTACATATATGACTGTTTAATCTTTGAGTCTGACTAACAAACAAACAAACTAAAGTCTGAAAATTTGGGAAACTATCATTTGGTGACTAATAGTCACCTCTCGAGCGCAAAGGGTTAAATTTAAGTATAAATTATGATTCAAGTGTCTTGCTGATAAACGCCATTTTTGGCACATCTATAAGAAGCGTTGTAAAAGTAAGCATTTGACTAGTTTTACGAGCCACTATACATGAATCGCTTAGAAATCAAGCTGATCAATTCCATAAAATGAAAAATAGGGAAAAATAATATACTGAAGATGAAAGAATTTTTTTTCTACTGTCTTAAGAGTTAAATCTTGATACAAAACCCATACACTATTACGACACACCTAATATAATTCAAAAAAGTAAGAATTTTCATTCTTTCCTTCGTGTTTATAACGTTCGTGATGAAAACTAAAGAATTCTTGGAGCAAAAACAATTGAAAGATCACTAATTAAAAAAATTTGATAGTAAAATTGATTATGCAAAGAAATTTTCTTTTAATGTCTTAAGAGTTAAATCTTGATACAACAGCCATACACTATTACGACACAACTAATATAATTCATAAAAGTAAGAATTTTCATTCTTTTCTTCATGTTTATAACGTTTGTGATCGAAACTAAAGAACCCTTGGAGCAAAAACAATTGAAAGGCCACTAATTTAAAAAATCCGACAGCAAAATTGATTATGCAGAATGTCAACGATTAATTGTTATCCCTGAGTACTACACAGGATGTTACAAACGGAGAACAGTTTAGTAGGCGAAAATTATCGGGTTCGGATGTTTCGTGCTCGCAACAGAGCGATCGTGATTTCAAAGAGTTTGCTGAACAATCGAATAGGCCGCGAATGGGTGTGTTTGGGCCGCAGACGTGGTGGGCCTGAACGCGGAGGCCGAAGGCCGCGTAGGCGTCGCGACGGATGCAAATTACCCGCACCAGATTTCGACGATACATCTTAATTTCGTGGCCCGCCGAAAGCACCACCGGTGCACGCGCCTCCGAGGTTCGCCAAACAGTTTCAGGTTCAACGTTGGAACCGCGGCAATTTCGAATCGTATCAAAATTTCATTGGAAATTTCACTGGAGATTTTTCTATGTCTCGCACAATTATAAAATTGTGATAAAGGAATACTAAAAAATTTGAAAGTTTTAGAGATTGGTTTCACCCCCTTTGAATTTGCTACCAACAAAAAATACCTTCGAGTGGTTCAGAAAAAATATTTAATAAAAATATAGTAAATAAATTAAATAAAAATATCTAATTATGAGTTGCTGTTATTTTTTTTTCTTCACCGAAGGGTAATCCTCCCGTTTACTCAATAAATAAGTAAATAAACAAAAACTGTATGCAGGGTTTAATCACCTTAAATTTAATCACTTCGAATAACCTCTGAATTGTTTGTTAAAAAGAAAAATATTTCGAATAAAAGTTACATAGTATCCAAGGTAGACACACCACAGTATTTTAACACACGATACATCTTTCGTTTCGAACATTTTTCTCTGCAACGAACAATTCACAAATTACCGTGTTTAAGATAGTCAAATTGCAAAGCACACCCTGTACATTACGCGATAGAGAACAGCAATAAAGGCAACGATGACTGTATCTAAGGTCCCAGTGTTAACAACCGGCTTAGATAGCACGCAGCTTTTTCGAGCTTGATAACCGGTCACGTGAACGGCGTCACTCGATCGATCCTCGTCCTTTTTTTTTTTCTCTCTTTTTCGTCGCGTTGCCTCGAAGAAACGACGTCTATATTAAGCGTTCCAACCCTTCAACGTCCAGACGAGAGGATACGCAAATTGCCACGGACAATTTAATCGAGCCGTATAGGGATTAAGCAAATTGCGAGATTTATCATTGCGGCGATACGCGAAAACGAGAAAAAGAGAGGAAACCGCGAGAAGATGCCCCGTTAGACAAGCCACACGAGGAGAGCCGGGCGTTATTTTTTTTTTTGGAAACTCGTGTCCTCGGGGGCCGAGATGCCTTTAAAGTGGACAGTCGCTGAGCTCTAGACGCGCGTCGCCGGCGGTCACGTGAGAAATGACTTCCTGATAGGTTGAAATTAAGCTATTAATTATCCTCGCCGGCCTCGGGCTACTGTCGCGCTTTTCCCTCATGAATCCTAGTCACACGAATTACGTACGCCATTCAGACGATTCTTCTTTCATTACGCCTCGAATATCGCCTCGCGTGTCTACGGAACCCGGGACGAGCACAGGGAACAGGAAGTCCGTACCGCTTCCGAGGCAAACGGCCATATTTATGGGAACGAAAATAGAGGATAATTTTGAGAAATAAATCGCGAACTGTATTATAGTATGTGTGTCAACGGCTACGAAGGGGGATGGTATTTCGTTTGGAGAATTTATGGATGAAGGGATGGAATAATATAGTTTATATCTTTTTTGTTTCTTTTTGTGACAGTTTCTTGGGAAATAAAGATCCTAAGATGACGATAAGAAGTCCCATTTTGTTTCTTTTCAATCCGTACCTATCCTGAATGACCTTAACCTTCTCTATTGGACTTCTTTATTTATAAGCTTTCCAATGATACGCCATATTTTGTGATAGGTGTTAGTCTAAATATTACAGTACTCCCAGGTAGTAAATATTAAGGAATCATTCAACAATTTTAATCAGGAATTAACTCCAGTTTAGTTTGATATGCGTATGCGTGATGTATGACTTTACGAACATATTATTTAGTAACAACACTCATAACACCCTAAACATAATACAATTTGAAGACAATTTTTTAAAATATATTAGAATATTTAAAGTACCTTCTAAGAAAATTCTGTTGACTTTGTAAAAATATAGAAACAGCACAATTCATCTTTTATGCAGCGTTTCAGCTTCTCAAGCGATTATTACCAATTACTTTGGAAAAGCATAAAATACATTTGACTAATTACGAATTACTAGTTCAAGACTAACTAATAATAAAAACAAATTGAATATTTTTTAAATTTGCAGAAATAATGGGAGATTTCCCATTAGGTTGGCTAAGTGTTAAGAGATGACAGTGTTGGTATAAGGATATTTCGCAAGAAGTAATTGACAACAATCTTGGTATAAGGATATTTCGCAAGAAGTAATTGACAACAATCTTGATATAAGGATATTTCGCAAGAAGTAATTGGTATTTCATTAAAATCAAAGCAGACGAGAATCACGAATCTCGAGAACCAGAGTAATACGTGTCATCGGTATGTTTCTCATTTCCGTGTCAGTGGGGCCGGTGACGGGCGAAATCCCACGATTCGCGAGCACGGGTTTCACGAGAGCGGCTCCGGGAACGGGGCTTCCTAGAAGCGGCTGTTCCTCGAGCCGTTGCATTCGCGCAAGCGGACCCGAAACCGCTCTTATCCCGGGTCCTGGGCGCTTCCAAAAGCGAGCAGCAATTACGAAGCGTTTCGCCGTTCCCGGTGATGAATTGAACTGCACCATCGAACGCTTCGCGAACAAACGTATAAATTTGCGAAAGTTGCCTTGACATAGTAATTATGTTAAAATGTGATTGCGTGAAATTACTTTTGCTGAATTTATTACAGGTTCGCAAGGTTTTCTGAACTGTTGAGTATATGTATAGTGTATACATTTTTTGTATTCTGCTGAATTACGAATGTTTGGACTAATTACCATCTATTAGACTATATATATATATATGATGGACAAAGAGAAATGTAGACTGTAAGAACAAAACAGTCACGTATAATACAGATAAAAATGTATAGTGTATACATTTTTTGTATTCTGCTGAATTACGAATGTTTGGACTAATTACCATCTATTAGACTATATATATATATGATGGACAAAGAGAAATGTAGACTGTAAGAATAGAATAGTCACGTATAATACAGATAAAAATGTATAGTGTATACATTTTTTGTATTCTGCTGAATTACGAATGTTTGGACTAATTACCATCTATTAGAATATATATATATATGATGGACAAAGAGAAATGTAGACTGTAAGAATAGAACAGTCACGTATAATACAGATAAAAATGTATAGTGTATACATTTTTTGTATTCTGCTGAATTACGAATGTTTGGACTAATTACCATCTATTAGACTATATATATATGATGGACAAAGAGAAATGTAGACTGTAAGAACAAAACAGTCACGTATAATACAGACTAGATATTCCTATATTCCATAATAAATAGACTTGTTGACATTAACACGTTCGTCGCCCAGCGTGATTCGGCTGAGTTTCTCGTTGGGCTCAAATCCGATTGCATAGAAAATTGGAGTAAAAAAAATATAAAAACAGCAAAGATTTTAACTTTTTATGTTTATTTTATGTATTTTATATTTATATATATTGTACTTGACTGCTCATTCGATTGAATTCCTTTTAAAATTCCAATTTTAAATCCTATTTAACATTAAGAAAAAGAGCGTCACCCAAATATGGGTGACGTGGCGACGAACGTGTTAAACTGAGTGTAGTGATTTTTACATGAAGGTACTCATAAATTGAGTTGGTAATGAAGAAATAGATCGCTACAACTTAAAAAAAGAAGAATGTAGAATATAGGATATAGAGTAGAAAGCATAAAACGTAGAGTATACGATATTGGTATATCCACAAAATAGAATATATGGTATAAACAATGCATGCAACGAATATGCATTAAGTCAGAAATGGTACCTCCTTCTAAATGATTAATACAGTTCCCTCGACTGATCCCTGCAAAAGCACAGTTCCAGTTTTTGCGACTAGAGACAGGACATCTAAGGAGCATTCTAAAAAACCGCTGACAAGGAAGCAACGTCGGTCAGCGTCAGCTGTTCGTCGGAAACGGCAATTATCGAAACGCAGGGTCCCCCGGTTTCCCTTGCGCATCAACGTCGATACGTCTTAGGCAAATGGCCCCGGGACGGTGGTCGGTGAGATTAAGTTTAATTGGCCCGGTGGACCCGGCTGAATTGAGATTTATGAAGTAAATTCATTGTTTCGAGTCGCCGCGCCGTCTTGGACCACCAACACCGTTCCACCCGTCCCCGGCTGGATCCGCTATCAAATAATGTCCCCTGCAACGAGGCCCACAACATCTGACAGTCAGGCTACTGTCGGCCCCTCGGATAAAAAGGAAAGCAATAACGGTTGCCTCTATATCATCTTTATTCCTGTTACACGGCACACTTGCATCGGTCTGACTTTTTCTGCGAGTCAAAGGCCCATCTTGCTTCTCTCTCTGTCTCATCCCCTTTCTCAATCTTCTTTGTTCCTCTTTTTTGTTTCCCTCTTCCTCTTATCGACTAACCGTTTCTTTCTAGTTCTTTTTCTCGGTCTGCTTTTTCGCTCTCTCACTCACTCACTCACTCTCTTTTACTCATCAACATGAGATCTCGTAATATTTCCTTTCTCTCTTTCACACATACACACACACATACACTTACTCACTCAGTCATTCACTTACTCTCATTTACTCATCAATATCTCGTAATATTCCCTTTCTCTCTCTTTCTCTCCTTTTATTCTCTATCTTTTTCTTTCTTTCTCTCCTTTTATTCTCTCTCTTTTTCTTTCTTTCTCTCCTTTTATTCTCTCTCTCCCTCTCTCTTTTTTTCTCTCTTTTTCTTCTCTCTCTTTTTTCTTTCTTTCTCTCCTTTTATTCTCTCTCTGTTTTTTCTTTCTTTCTCTCCTTTATTCTCTCTCTTTTTCTTTCTTTCTCTCCTTTTATTCTCTCTCTTTTTCTCTCTTTCTCTCCTTTTATTCTCTCTCTTTTTTCTTTCTTTCTTTCTCTCCTTTTTTCTCTCTTCCTTCCTCCCTCTCTCTTTTTCTCTCTTTTTTTCTTCTTTTATTTTCTCTCTCTCCCTTCTCTCTTCTTTCTCCCCCCTCCCTTCATCTCTCTCACCTTTTTTCTATAGATTTTACACTCTTCCTTTTTCTCCCTCCCCCCCCTTTTTTCTCTTAGTTCGAACATCTTCATTTCAGTCCAATTTTGTGATACGGACCCCTTTCCCTTCCCCCGACGGAGCGAACAACAAAATATATTGCGATCATAATGTTCGATCCCTTCATCGATTCGCTCGAATCTGCGGTTTTCGACCAATTCGCGCGAAAATTAATTGCGACGATCGCCGGACACGGTTTCGGGGAACGTTCAGCCGGTATACAAGTCGAGGGACTATTCGTGAACAGAGAAAAAGGAACACAGTGTCGTAGCCGTATAAACTACAAGGTTGTAGTAACCTCGCCGGAATTGCCCCTTAAGAACTACTATCCACCGGGACCGTATTAAACTTTTACGATCGGTTAATTGGAAACGGTGAAACACAAATGCGAACCATCCAGCGTGTATCTTCGAGCCGAATATTTTTCCGATCTGTATCTCTATCAATCTACAAACCTTCGTTCGAATCGAGGACCTCGGCAATTAAATGGATGCAGCTTCGTTCTTACTAGCTTCCAATAAATTAGAAAAAAAGGTTTAACGTTATTATCGATATGCTTTCCAAAATTTGCAATAAATCTCACGTTAAATAAAAATGTGCAATGAAAAAGAAAATTAGAAAGCATAAAAGTAAATTGAAAATGGAAAAAGGAAATGTTTCAAAAACACTTTCAATTGTATTTTTTATTATACCACAATCTGAAGAAAACTATAACTTGTTAGCGACACCGCATTTTGGGTGGTCGCTGAAAAAGGGCCTAGACCGTAATTTAGGCGAGTGACCGATTTATGACTGGGTATCTAGTGTGCCTAGTGAGAGAACATGTAACAAAGTATGAATGCAACCCCAAAGCGCCACTTGACGGCTGGGGCCTCGAAGGCGTGCAGCCGTCGGGCGCCAAGGGATGTATTGTTTATGTTGGTCATGGGAAAGTCTAAACATTGCGAGCAGCCCGACGTTGCGTCGCTAAAAAGAAAGGACCTTTGTCCTGTAGGATCTGGCCACGGAGTGGGGAAGGCTATGCAGCCTTCGGGAAAGAGGACTGTGATGAACGCCACGGCACTTACCCCAGAACCGTCATCAGGCATAGTCCAACCTTTCTTTTATCGTCCTTTATAACTTTTTGAATCTAACATCAGAAGCGGGATTCGATAAACCTCATTCGGTGAACATGGAAAGTAACGCGTCGTCATCGCAATCGAAGAGTGTCGAAGATGTGCTCAAGCAGATGCTTGAAAACATCAGCAATACAATTGCAACGTTCTCCGCGAATGCGACGTCCGCGGTATCTTCGGCATCGTTAGTGAGTGCGTTGCCGGAATTTAGTGGGACTGACGTGGGAGACGACGCCAGTGTGTGGTGCGACAGAGTGAAAGAACTGACGAAGCATCTGTCGGCAGAGAGGCGGCTTAATTTAGCGACGCATTCTTTGACAAGCGCCGCAAAGAAATGGTACCAGGGCTGGAACGGTACCCCAGTCACCTGGCAAAAATTTCGCGAGGATTTGTGCGGGGTGTTTGTGTCCGAAAGAAGATTGGCGGATAGACTGCTGCGCGCCCTGCAGTACGTGAGTGAGAACGTACCGACGTACGCGGAATATGCGCGTAAGAAGCTCGAATATATAAAGCAAACCCGAGTGTCATTTACGACATCGGAAGAGATAGAAATTATCGCTGGTGGGATTACAGATCCTATCGTCCGGCAAGCGATGCTTAACGCGAAGTATCAATCTACTGCGGACCTATTGGCAGGGATCGGAGGATACCAAAAGATAATCCCAGAAAAGAAAGTGTTTAGTGACGTTGAACAACGGGACTGGGATCGTAAAGCTGGACCATCGAGGAAACGGTGCTTTACCTGCGATGACCCGAACCACCTGGCCGCTAAATGCCCCAAACGGCAAAAGATCGAGGAGAAGCTGGGAACTTCCCAGAAGATAACCATGTGTAACTTTTGTTCGAAAAGGGGACACGACGAAGCGAATTGCTGGCTAAAGCAACGGGCTTCCCGAAATGGCGGCAACGATGAGCCCGCGTTCGCGTCAAAAGACAGGAAGGCCGAAGTCAGCGTTTGTCTTACGAGTGACAGAAACTAACTTCGGTGTTATTAAAGGACACGCTGGTCAAATTGTGTTTAATGGACAGTGGTGCAACGTGCTCTCTCGTCCAGGAGGCCGTGGCGAAAAGAGCCAACTGCAAAATCGAGCCGTATTTTGCAGTAGTGCGAGGACTTGTGCGATGTCATACGATGTCATCGTGGGAAAAAGAAAACGTATTGGTTATCGTGACCTACAGATGATCACGGACACGGACGGGATCACCAGCTTGCAGCGCCGGATTGTTGACCCCGGCGACAACTGTGGAAAAGGGGCGTCCCGTGCGGAATGCCTTGCGGTCCGAGTATAGGACGGAAAAATACGTAGCTTCTGGAACCGCTACTAGAGAAGTATAAATATATGATCATTACGGGCAATGCTGTAAAGATGGTGAGTACAAGAGCATTGAATATTACTTTAAGGAAGGATCGGGTGATCCATTATCATCCGTACCGCCTATCCGTCTCCGAACGCGAGGTAATGCGTAGAATCATCGACGATTTATTGACGAACAGTATAGTACGCGAAAGCGGCTCGCCGTTTGCTAGCTCTAATATTCCAGTAAAAAGGAAAAACGGCGAAGACCAGCTTTGCGTTGATTTCCGGGCGTTAAATAAGATAATCGTTACGGAAAGGAATTTTGTGCCGTAAGACGAAACGCGATACGGATCGAGTCGTATAGAGAAGTTTCGTGCCGAAAGGTAGTCGTTTGAGATTGCTACGTTTGTACCACGGCGAGAATTGTCACGTGGGTACGAGAAAACGTATAATAAAATTGCGTAGAATTACTGTTCCGAATCAAATCGTTGTCCGGGAGCGAGACACTAAAGCTATTCCAGGAGCGGCTCACATTGTTCGGTGTGCCTTGCCTCGTAGTGCTAGATCGCGGTACAAATTTTACGTGCAGACCGCTAGAGCAGTTTTTAAGAAAGAATGGCCGAGCAAGTTAGCAAAGCTAATGCTCACTTTGAATACTATCTAACGATCGATACGAAATCGTAGGCGTGAGCGGCAAGGTGCAAGTGGCACCCAAAAATCGTCTTCGATTATGGAAGGGCAAATGGGGGAAAGATCTATCTAGTACAGATGATAGCGAAAAAGATGAGCCGTGTTAGCGATAGGGTATAGTAGTTCGAGTGTAACTTTATACATCTTACGCTATGTTTATATTATATATTGTTACCTCTTGTTGTGTCCATTAAATAACTGTTTGAATTTGATTTTAGTTGAATTGTATTTAACTTCATCTATCATGAGCGATTTAAAAAGTATAGGTGAATGAATGATACAGTGAGTACCACGTATGAAAGAGAGTACAGTGAGTAATATGCATGAATGAAAGGTACAGTGAGTACCATGTCTGAGGGGAAGTACAGTGAGTACTATGCACGAACGGAAGGTACAGTGAGTACCATGCCTGAAAGGAAGTACAGTGAGTACTATGCACGAACGGAAGGTACAGTGAGTACCATGCCTGAGAGAAAGTACAGTGAGTACTTTGCATGAACGGAAGGTACAGTGAGTATCACGTATGAGAGAAAATACAGTGAGTACTATGTACGAATGGAAGGCGACAATGTCGTGTACAGAATAGAGTAACGTTATGGGTTCGAAGATCTGTATCATGGGTGGCTGTGAGACCACCGACTTGGTACAGTATTCTTCGAAGGACGACGTTTGAAAAGTATACGAATTGCGCGGAATAGAGGATGTTATGATCTGGATGAGACATTAGTGTGGTAGAAGTGTTTGGCGGTGACTGCAACAGGGTACATGCAGTGTGCGGAGTTGTGGAGGTCACGACGCCTGGAGACACTTGCTGTGTATGTGTTTGGCGGTGACTGCAACAGGGTACATACAGTGTGCGGAGTTGTGGAGGTCACGACGCCTGGAGACACTTACAGTAGACGTGTTTGGCGGTGACTGCAACAGGGTACATGCAGTGTGCGGAGTTGTGGAGGTCACGACGCCTGGAGACACTTACGGTGTATGTGTTTGGCGGTGACTGCAACAGGGTACATACAGTGTGCGGAGTTGTGGAGGTCACGACGCCTGGAGACACTTACAGTGCACGTGATTGACGGTAACAATGTAGAAAATTGTAAATCTGAATGCCTGAACAGTGTGCAAGATTGATTGGGAAGATTGTTGACCCGATAATCTGTATTGCATGTGTTACAAGCCGTTCTGTTAAAACGATGCTTCCCGAGAGCGTGAAGCAGGTCAGGTTGGCCGTGTTAGCGACACCGCATTTTGGGTGGTCGCTGAAAAAGGGCCTAGACCGTAATTTAGGCGAGTGACCGATTTATGACTGGGTATCTGGTGTGCCTAGCGAGAGAACATGTAACAAAGTATGAATGCAACCCCAAAGCGCCACTTGACGGCTAGCGCCTCGAAGGCGTGCAGCCGTCGGGCGCCAAGGGATGTATTGTTTATGTTGGTCATGGGAAAGTCTAAACATTGCGAGCAGCCCGACGTTGCGTCGCCAAAAAGAAAGGACCTTTGTCCTGTAGGATCTGGCCACGGAGTGGGGAAGGCTATGCAGCCTTCGGGAAAGAGGACTGTGATGAACCACACAGCACTTACCCCAGAACCGTCATCAGGCATAGTCCAACCTTTCTTTTATCGTCCTTTATAACTTTTTGAATCTAACAA
>JAOPTO010002364.1:0-20628 GCA_033822845.1 Tetrapedia diversipes | reverse complement strand
GTAGCATCGCAAAACACGACAGTTTCCAGGCCTTCCATCGATCTCGCGTGCACCATGTGCGTCGGTATACGCTCGCAAATCGCCGATAAACCCGGCATTAGGCGGTCTGGATGAATAATGAAGACGTTCTTGCCACTGCGCCGCGTCGAATCAAGCTGTCGTGAGTGCAAGACCGGCAGAAGCTAAAAATCCTCGCGGTTTCGCGCGCTCCAACCGATCTCCAACACGATCCATCGAGTTCAAGGACGTCGCTGACCACAGAACAGGATTTATACTCGTGCTAGGAAACTCGCCACAGGTTTGCTCGAGGAATTAACCGGGGCTCTCTTCGCTTAAACGCGTTATTCGTCAGTCTCTACGGGAAGCGTATCTAGCTTCGAGTACCGATCACGGTGATCCGACTCGTTAATCTTCAGCAAAATGGAAGCGAGGGGATTCGATGGAAGACGGAAGCGTCGAAGGAGGTTTTATTTTGATTTACAAATTTTATATAACTTTAATACGCCTATAGTAGGTAACTGTACTTAAAATTTCGTAGAATTGTGTTTTTGATCCAATTAAGGTAAAACTCTTTTTGTTCTGTTTTTATATTCTATTCTGGAGGATCGAAGATGAGATAACTTTTTTTTTAATTTACTAATTTTATTAACTTTAATACACCTGTGGTACTGTTTTTGATCCTAGTAAAGTAAAGCCTACTTTGTTTGACTCTATATTCTATTAACTAGAGTGCGATTTAAGAATAATTTTTTATTCCTAAATATTTTGAAATTTATCGATGAAAACAATATAGGATACGGAAATAATTGAATAAACTGCCAACTTTCTTTATCTCCACCTAAATAAACGAAGTTTGGTACAAGAAAGAGTAATTATTCGAAAATTCTTTTATTTCAACACCTGTATTTCCCTATTAGTTCATCTATGGAAGACTCTATTTATCAATTCTTTAAAATCTGTCTAATTTTCTCGAAAAAACTGATTAATACCCTTTAAACGTTCGAAACCCCAGTTTTCTAAAAAGTTATTCAGATGTACGGGCAAATTTTTGCAACCGACCGTATATAAATACGAATTCTTTAAAGTAGAGATCACACAAATTGGATGAGTGGCCTCGTTTTAAATGCGCTCCCTTATCAACGTCCCAATGCATTATGAATAAAGTATGAGCACACACACTGCGACCCAAAACAGCTCAATTCTACCCCCTTTATAAAACGGTTAGCAACGCTCACCGGGTTCTGCGCGAAGAACGCGTCCTCCTGTCGTTTCGTAGGCAGGTCCAAGAAGACGGACGATCTGGATCGATCGTAAAGATCCACGTCCACGTAGAAATCGAAGAGCGGCGCCCCGTTCACCCGCAGCAGCCTCGAGACCAGCGGCGTAATGTCGGCCGGCGCGATGCTCTTCGGGGGTAGATAGCCTCCCAGTTCCCGTAGAAGCTCGTAAACTGGAACAGGTGATCGTAAACAATTTTTAACGAGGTCCACGAAGGTGGAGGCGCGTCGAAGATTGGAATTCTTCGCGTAAACTGCGTCGTCGTTGTCCGCCAGTGTGCAGGACACAGGGAAAACTGGGTGTAGAGGGAGGGAGGGGGGAAGGGGAAATAAAAATGAGGGAGGCGACCGAGAAACGTATGAAAAAGAAAGAGAGGAGGAAGGAGTAGAAAATTCCGGCGGAGTTTTCATTTAAAAATCGATGCGTCGATTCGACGAGCTAGTACAATGAGAGAGGTCGACATTCAACGGAGAACAAAGTTCAGATCTGGATGTATCGTTGCACCACCGCTCACCTCCCCCCCCCCCGCACCCCCTCCCTATTTACGACCGCCTTTTTCATCAGCCACCCCCGCACCCCTACCACGCATTCGCTATCGGTGTTCCGCTGCTCGGGATGCAACGACAAACTATAAATAACAGCCGAATAGATCGGTCGACGTGTGCGAGCACGATCCAACGGTAAAGATGAACAGCGCCCTTCTATCAAGCTCTGCGATCTACGCTCGTGGCGTCCCTGGGAGGGAGGCGACCTTCGATTCGAGGGTTTGCACTACGCGAGTAACCGAATTCGTCCCTCTCGTTCGCTGGCGCGCTCGGCACTTTCACTTTGATTTCACTTTGATCGCCTGAATTTCAACTTCGCATCGAGCTCCTCTAAGCTCCTATGTAGGTACAGTCTGGTAATGCATGGACCAGCTTTCAGAATAAGCGATGTCCTCTTCCGTCAAGAGGATCATCATAATTGCATAAACCGCACTATAATGTACGTTAACTACTATTCCGAATAATTGGGTTCCTTTTCATTGTGTGTGCAATTTTCATTTAATTTTCACTGCCTTAACCCTTTGACTACTGCGCCAAAATCACATGTTTCGCTTAGGACACCACGTGAATACACCGCTAAATGCAAGATTTCATAGAAATTAATGTTTTATTTTCGACGTTCTAATAAAAATTTGTCATTGTTCAATGGGGCATTTTTTACTTTAAAGTATCCTCTAATTGTCAGTAACGTTTAAAATGCACTAACTGTCAATTTTTATTCGACTCTTACAATTTTAAGCAATTGAAACGCTCCGGTCACCAATGACCATCGTGGCGGTTAAAGAGTTAATCTTTTATTTCTGATGTACTAATAAAAATGTTTAATCGTTCAATGGGGTATTTTTTACTTCAAAGTATCCTCTAATTAGCGATAATGTTCAAAAAGCATTGGCTGTCAATTTTTATTCAAGTTTTACATTTTTAAGCAATTGAAGAGCTTTGAATACCAATGACCACCGTGGCAGTTAATGAGTTGATCTTTTATTTTCGATGTCCTAATAAAAATGTTTAATTGTTCAATGGGACATTTTGTACTTCAAAGTATCCTCTAATTAACAGTAACGTTCAAAATGCATTGACTGTCAATTTTTATTCAACTCTTACAATTTTAAGCAGTTGAAACGCTCCGCTCACCAATGACCACCGTGGCAGTTAATGAGTTGATCTTTTATTTTCGATGTCCTAATAAAAATGTTCAATTGTTCAATGGGACATTTTTTACTTCAAAGTATCCTCTAATTAACAGTAACGTTCAAAATGCATTGACTGTCAATTTTTATTCAACTCTTACAATTTTAAGCAGTTGAAACGCTCCGCTCACCAATGACCACCGTGGCAGTTAATGAGTTGATCTTTTATTTTCGATGTCCTAATAAAAATGTTCAATTGTTCAATGGGACATTTTTTACTTCAAAGTATCCTCTAATTAACAGTAACGTTCAAAATGCATTGACTGTCAATTTTTATTCAACTCTTATAATTGTAAACAGTTGAAGTGCTCCGGATACCAATAACCAGCGTGACATCACCGTATAAACCATGGTCGGTCATATATGACCAACATGGCAGTCAAAGTGTTAACAATGTTAAGTTTGACAATCGGTAAACTTCCCTTTGAATTTCTGGTTAGATGTTGCAACGCAATCATCGAATGAACCGCTCGCAGGCCGGATTCGAGGCGGTATAAAAAGAAATCCCGGTGACGGGGCGTTCGCGTGTCGCCTGCGATAATCATCACAGCGTAATACGGTCGCTTATAATATCATTCCGGGGCATATCTAGCCGCGAGATCACGCCAATCCGTGATACAATTTATTTTCTAACGCGCAAATCGAAACGGACGTGTTTAACGAAATTGCGTTCCCCCTCGCTGCTCACGAGGTGCATTTTTTCTTCCTTTCTTTAATACTTCGTTCGCGGGCGTCGGGAACGCAATTTTCTGAGCTCCGTGGTAGCGAAAGCCGTGTTGAAAGCTAAATTGCTTTTTAATAGACGTAAGGGGGTATTGAATGTCGTTTTTGGCACGTGACATTGGAGGTACCTGGTGAAAATAAATAATTCATCAACTTCTACGGAGGTTTCGTGAGTTCACTGTGGCGCACTTTTGGAAAATTTAGACAGTCTGCTGTGAAATTTATAGACAAATTATAGAACTCCCTTTATATTAACACGTAGCCAACCGAACGGAGAGATCTCCCATTATTTCCTAAACAAAGCTCTGCCATTGATTCTGTTTACTTTTGTTATTAATTAATCTTAACACTAGGTTTACGAAACCCATCAAATTGATGGGTTTTGAATTTCATGAACAAAATTTGCAAAAACAATTACTATTATTTTTAGTAACTTTTATTGTTAGAGCAATACAACTTTTATTGATAGAGCAATACAACTTTTATTGATAGAGCAATACAAATATACCCAAATCTATTTCCCTCTCAGTTCTGCAATTTCAAATTCTGTTTGATGTATACCTTATTCCTCAATATATGTATATTGGAAACAGATGTACAAGAAATGTCCGTAAATTTAATGTTAATCTAGTGTTGTTCATCGAATACACTTTCTGCTTTTCCAAAGTACAATTTCCAATAAATTCAACACTAGCTCAAGACCAACTAATAACAAAAGTAAACAGAATCAATGGCAACGCATTGTCGAGGAAAAAATATGGAAAACCTCCCTATTCGGCTAGCCAAGTGTTAAGAAAGTTAATAATTTAATAGAAGAAAATATAATGATAATATAATGTAAGAAAATAAAATGCAATAGAAAAAAAAAGTAATTGTTCTATCATTCGATCATTCTTTTATCCAAACACATTTGTCTCCCTATTAATTCACATATGGGAGGTTCTACTGTATTCTGAATGGAATCGAACCGTTTCGCTCAAATTCCACACTCTGACGGCAAAAAGCTGTTTCCCCAAATTCCGCGCCAATTCAAACGTGTCGCCATCGTCGCAAGTATAACACGCATTGCTTTTTTTTCTCTCCACACGACGATATTTCACGGGGAAATTATTACAGGCCGTTCTCGTCTGAATGGTCGACCGAGAATTTCGATTAGAAGCCCCCTTCCCCGCACCCCGGCGTCAGGAATATCCCGAGCGCCATTAAGGGGCGGATCTGAGGGGGGTCGATAAGTCTGCCGCCGTGGCTGGAATATATCCGTGCTCTCGAAATCCGCAAGTCCGCCGTTAAGTAAAGCTTCGCGTGATTTCAATCGCGCCGAACAATCGCAGCTCGCCCCTCTTATATGTATATGTGTATGTGTGTATGTGTGTGTACACCCTCGTTCACAAATATCTGGACATCCGCGATCCTCTGGTCCGCGGCGATTAACCCCTTCTCTCAGACGTCATTGTAGTGTAGACACAAGAAATGAATACAAGTGTATTTACCTTAATAAAACATGTAAATGTGGTATCGTAGTTTTAACCGTTTGAGTACGGCGATGCGCCATCGCGCCTCTCTTATGTTTTGCCAAAAATACGCGCTGCTGTTTGTTACTATAATGAAAGTGGTTGTGTTCATATTAACCCTTTGCATTCGTATGTCTCAACGTATGCGACATCACAAGTTTTACCGTTGCGCTCGTATGTCTCAGCGTATGCGACATCACAAGTTTTACCGTGGAATTTTCATTTTTTTAAATTATACTCATGAAATGTTGCAGTCAAGTATACTAATAACGTATCGGAAAAGTTTCGTTTTGATTGAATAAAAATATAAACTCCGAGTTGGTGGTAATTCATGGTCATATTAAATTCGAGTGCAAAGGGTTAATTTCAGTTTGTCAATTATGGTCCTTGACAATATAAAAATTAAAATTATTAATTTCAGTTCGTCAATTATGGTTCTTGATAATATAAAAATTAAAATTATTAATTTCAGTTCGTCAATTATGGTTCTTGATAATATAAAAATTAAAAATCATTTTCATTTTTCTAATATAAGTGTTACACTGATAATTACAAAACGCGCCATGTCAAATTCTACTTTATCTGACAAAAGACTATAATATGAAGAGATAAATCTAAAAATTTTTATTTGCTAGAAATTACTTTTTATATAACAATTAGAGATAATTATTGCTGTTTTTATTATGTTTCAAAAAAAAAATAACTACCCATTTCATCCTGCACTTTTAGCATATATATAATACAAGAAAATTTCTTAGCACTCAAATGGTTAAGGACAAGAAAAGTGAAAGTGTGGGTTGACTAGACGAAAGCCAGGCCCATCGGAAAAAATTGTTGGCAACTGACGATTCACTGATGGGTAGGCAATATTTAGTGAGTGCTGAATGAGAAGAGGAAAAGGCCTATAAGAGTTTCCTCGAAAGAAAAAAGGGACAATGAAAGCAAAAACTAAGAATATTCTTCTTTGATAACACCTATGATACATTTAAGAAATAAATGAGACTATTCAAATGAATAGCACTGTGTTCGCACAAGTGAATTATTCATACAGCTAATTTGTTCGTTTATTACGATACATCGAATCATGAATAACAAAAGGATAAGATTTTCGGAAATTTTTACTAAAGTTCGCCCATATTAAACATCCTTTAGTTCAGTTAAGTGATACACTAAAATTTATATGACTATTTAACCTCTGAGTCTGATTAATGAACAGACTAACTAAATTCTGAAAATTACGTTAAAAGGGTTAGCTTGATTTTGAAATTCTATAACCTCTGTGTGTTAAATAACTTTTTCGAATAATATTTTTATTTCATAGTCTCAATTTCTTAAAAGATATTCCCGCTCCTTGTATCATACAACGAGTACGATTTTTATCTAATTTCCTTAAGTCTATCATAAGATAGACAATAATTTCAATAAAAAATTGATAATAAATTACACTTTAAATGACTGTAAAACTTTTGAACGGACGTGTATAGACGAAATCGACATCAACCACCGCGTCCTCCACCCCTAGTTCCCTCACTCACCCTCAATCCTCGGTCGTTCGGTTATGTCTATATCTTTGCATGACGCAAGTTGCACGCGCTGGCCAGATTGCTTTCGATCGGCGCCCGAAATTCCTTCCTCTACTTCGCCTCGCTGTATCTTCCTCGCGTTTTGCAGTCGTTTATATCGTTGTTTACTCGAACCCACCATTAACCAGTTAAGCGAGTTTGACGTATACACACGTCGAACCGAATCTCTATTGCGATGCGTATGACGTGTATACTCGTCGTATAAAACAAAAAATTACCATTGACTATCAAACCTCGAAATTTCAACAAAATACAACAAGAATATTATTTGATAGTATGTTTCCTTAATATTATCAAATTTTTCTTGTTTATGTCTGTTATTGTTTTTTGACCATTTTTTAACAACCTTCTGATGACAGTAACTTTTCCAGAAGTGAATTGTTAATATTTTATTAAATAAAAATGTAAACCTTCCCCGTTTTTCGTAGAATTTATAGTGGGACCATTTGCCCTGCGTACGACGTGTATACTCGTCGTGTGAAACAAAAATTTACCATTGACTATCAAACCTCGAAATTTCAAAAAATACAACAAGAATATCATCTTATAATATATTTCCTTTATAATATCAAATTTTTCTTGTTTACGTATTTTATTATTATTTATATTATTCTTATATTGTATCTTATGTATTTTGTTATTTTTTGACTATTTTTTAATCAAGCTTCTAACAGTAACCTTTCCAGAAATGAATCGTTAATTTTTTATTAAATAAAAATGTAAGCTTTCCTCGTTTTTCGTAGAATATATAATGGGACTATTTGCCCTGCGTTCGACGTGTATACACGTCATTGCTTGATTTTAATACTGCATCCAGTGAGGAGTTTTTAAAATTAAATTCCCCGCTTATCTGGTTAATATCTTGCTATGATGTCCCAATTGGATAGTCTTTCCTTGTTATTCTTGTCGTGCACAAAATCGACAAAAAATTTAGAGACGACAAAAATACGACTTTGAGAGAATGAATTTTTAAGATATGCAAAGTGGTCCCTGCACGGATACGCAGAGTATTATCTTACATCGTAGCAAGCTCGATTTCACTAAGTGCCTCTGCTAATTAAAAGAAGGCGAGTATGATTAAAAAATCAGCAGTAAATATCAGTTTTACGAAAGAAAATTAGATAGTACAATTAGGAACTCTCTTTAGAGCAACATAACAATTATAGAGTCATCTGCAACAATTTTCAAAGACAACAAAATTGTAATTGTCTACCTAATTCATGTTACAATAAAAAAATAAATACACGAAAGAATGTTAGGAAGCACTAATATATATTTATAATTTTCACGCCAGTGGTATATATTTTTAATCCTGCTGGAATCCTCGAATTTTGTTGCAATCGATCGTCCTCTTTCCTCGAAAGGATCTAATTTAACGTTTTTCTTGGGTATTTATTTTATTCCCTTAATTCTTTGAGGCACGGTAGGATTAAGAATGTCTCACCTTTTTTTCCAACGTCCACCAGGAATGTCCACCTTTCCAAATTCTACTTTTATTTATTTAGTAGATTGAGACGATAGAGCTCAAACGTGAATAAAATAAAGTGAAGTGCTTCGAATATAATAAATCACAGTCACATTCTATCTGCGTCGATAATCAAACCCTTTCTTCCTCATTTGCATTTTCCCCGTCATACATTCTTCAAAACGCTCATTTCCTTTCTTACTAATTCTAAACCTTTCATACTCGATGCATTCGGTCATGTTCACTCAAAAATCCTCATTCGAGAGGTTTTCTCAAGTGTTCATCTTTCACTCTTTAGAAACATTCGAGTCCAAACATTTTACGTTCACACGGCTATTGCTCAACTCAGACACTCTTCACATTTTCTTAAACTTGCATCCACTCGATCGCACTCCTACTTATAATAAACTATAATTAGCGATTCGTGATCCCAAACAGTCGTTTAAGAGCGATTTTAAAACGACTCAAAAGTTTCCTTTATTTACGTGACGAATCCATCAGTTCCGTCACACCCTCAATAACTCGAAACTATTCCCGTCGATTCGTTGGGACGGAGGAAAGAAACTTCTTTCGAAAGCTTCTTCGTACGCTTCTTTCTCCCTAACGAGTTAATTTTCCCCGCGTTTCAATCTTGAAACAACCCGCGCAACGTCCACGGTTGATTTCGCCGGGTGCAGTTGGTAATTAGGGACATCTTAACGAGACACCGTGGCGCGTGCTTTACTGTAGGGCGCTGGAAAGATGGCCAGAGGGTAGACACGGAGGGCAAGAGGGGCACTCGACTCGTCCCACCTAACTTCCATCAAAGAGCACTAACTATGCTGCTTTACGACAGCGCTGTGCAAATTAATGTGAACACATGCTATTATTTGAGACCCTTGCGTGTCCTTACATTGCGGACAGGAGATTACATTTTTTTATTAAAAGCTTCGCCTAACATTTATTTATTTATTTATATAATTTACAGGTAAGACCCATTAGTCTACATATTCAGAGTATACTAATTCAAAAATGAAGAACATACACAATCACATATGTAGGAATGCGATCGAGCGGATGCGAGTTTGGAAAAGTCTGAAGAGTACTTGAGTTGGGCGATTATCGTGCGAACGCAGAATGTTTGGGCTCGAATGTTTCTAAGGCGTGAAAGATGAGAACTTGAGGAAACGGTGCGACTGAGAAATTCTGAGTGGTCGTGATCGAATGCGTAGAGTGAGAAAGGTTGACAATTAGAATGAAAGGAAACGAGTGTTTGGAAGAATATATGACGGGGAAAATGCGAGCGCGAGGCAGAAAGTATTGGACGGTGAAGACAGAAAGGTTTGGTTGTGAACGTAGAAAGAGTGTTAAAGTTGCTAAGTTGTAAAGTCGTTTAAGTTGTTTTGTTAAATTGTTTTAAATATACTGTTATTAAGTTTTAACCGCTTCACTTTTATTTTTCACACCTGAATTCCATCTTCCGTTCTACATTTTATAGAACATTTCCTATACATATAAAATAAGAATGAACGCAACATGTTGCTGCTGATTTTATGATCCATGAAATTTATTTACAGTGGAGTAAAACGAAACAGACGTTCATATTAATTTACACAATACCATGTCTTTAGTATTCACGAACTAGATGTTTTATACTGCATTCATTTCTTCACACGATGGTAATAATGAAAAATTGAAAAATACTGACATTTGTCCAAATTATGTGTTTCTACCAATCTGAGCGCGCTGGTCACCTGTGACCCCTGTGGTATTCGATGAGTTAACCCTTTGCACTCAAAAGTTGTTTATAGTCGTCTAATGATACTAACTTCAACAATTTTCAAATTCGAAATATTTACTAAAATTCGCCCATATTAAACATGATTTAATTCAATTAAGTGATATACAAAAATTTACATATATCACTATTTAACCTCTGAATCTGATTAATAAACAAACTAACTAAATTCTGAAAAGTTTGCGAAACTGTCATTTAGTGACTAACAGTCACTTCTCCAGCGTAAAGATTTAATATCCATGAACTTGTGTAATAAATTAAACTTAACGGAACACAACAGGAAATTATTAATTGCCTCTATTTTTACCGTGCCCTATTTTTATAATTGAAAATGATGATCCACAGGAATTGTGACCAATAACACTCCTATTAATTTTCTGCTGGATAAACAGGAAATACATGTATCGCTGATCAATCACGGGCTTTCACCATCCACAGAGAATCCTTGAGCTTTAAATTCAGACCCTGTTTATCCACTTCCTCCACGAAAATTGAACTCTCCGCGGGCGCTTTGCATTTAATTGTGACGCGCCGGACAAATTCCAAGGGCGCCATTACAAATGGCGGGCACGGTTAATTTCGTGGCCGGTCGTGTCCTCGATTGGATTCCCGCCGCCAAGGAAATCGGGGAAGACTGCGAGACGCGGAAATGGAACTTCCGGATTGTTTCTGAGGTGGGAGTGCGTGGTTTAAATCAAATGTAACAACCAAAACGGTTGGGTTTCATTAACCCTTTCGCTTCGAGCGCCGGATATATCCGACATCTTGTAAATATATGAATACCTAAAAATATGTAAACTGTAATTGGTCTAATGCAAATTAACATTTGCAAAGATTACAAACGCTAATTTTTTACCATTTTTCTATCTTGTAATTAAAATATTATAATACTTCTCTCAAGTTACGCTAATTTGTATGAAATAAATAAAGGAAATATAAAAATACACATGTTTTTAATTTGTTGTCTATGAATCGAATGATTAGGTACACAGTAGCACTAATTTAAGTTTAATTATCTAGGGTTAAAATATTTAATAACAATAATTATTGTGGCAACCTTGTATAACCTAAATAATGTTTATAAACGTAGGTAATATTTGCAAATATAATTTTTCAGGTTCTCTTGAGTTATTTAAGTGTCATTCGAAGGCAATTATACAAATTTAATAATTATTGACGTACGTGTTTTATTGAAATTTATGTATTTACAGGGCGATCTTGCCCGCATGTGTTGTTAAATAAATAATAAATAACAAAGGGAACAGTGAAGCCAATTATTAAACAGAAAAGTGTTACGTTGGAGTCGTTTAAATTAATTAAATCTGCCCGTTTAAAGTAACAGAATTTCGATCTGGGACACAGAGGAACGTCATAACCGCGCATAATTTATCTCTTCCGCCTCGGTGAATACTGTTAATTATTCTGAAGTAATTGAGAATCGACGAAAATGACAATCGAAAACGAGGCAGTAGAAGTAACACGATCGGTTGAAGCTCCGTCCTCGGGAAAGTTAAAACGCGCGAAATCAATTGTGCAGCATAAAACGAGAGAACGGCGTAAAAAGGGTCACACATACGTATACGCGCACACATATGTGTATACACATGCATGCGCCAGATACCAGCATCGAGCTTTGTGCTTCTCAACCCTTACCCATTCAGTTCTCCGGCGTCGAGGAGACGCGAACTTCCGGCTTTCAGAGGAAAGTGCGCTCTTCCGCGTCAAGAACGACTTTGACGAACACTCCCGACCAAACTGAGCCAAGGTACGAAACTGCGTGAAACATCCACCTGTGTTGCCTCCCGCGGGAGAAATGTTCTGTGGAAACTTCTTACGGAACGTGGTTTAAGGAAAAATTGGGGAAATTCAATCCTTTCGATCAAGACTGATCGATCGAGACTGATTGATCGAAATCTTAAGCCCTCGATGCCACGCTAAGTTACAGTGTTATTAACACGTTGAACGCCACGTCACCCAGATATGGGTGACGGCTATGTTTCTTGTAAACGGTTGACACTTTTCTAATTAAAACAAAATTTTGGAGGTAATTTATACTAATTTTATTTGTAACACAATTATGATAAGTATATATGATATACAATAACAATAAATTATAATGTAAATATAACATTGCGCTGTTTACACTCCGAGTTTCGGGTTTAGGTCTTGGGAGAAACTCCACCGATTTACGCTGGGCGTTCAACGTGTTAAGAGAATTGACGGAATTCAACAGTATTCGCAATTTTATTCTTTAATTCAGCTGCTTGTTTATCAAACGAAGTAACACAGAATGAAAAATATAGAAACTGGTAAATATTGACACTTAGCCGACCGAATGGGGAGATCTCTCGTTTTTTCCTCAACAAAGCGCTGTCATTGATTCTTTTTGCTTTTAGAGGAAAGTACGATCTTTCGCGTCAAGAACGACTTTGACGAATACTCCCGACCAAACTGAGCCAAGGTACGAAACTGCGTGAAACATCCACCTGTGTTGCCTCCCGTGGGAGAAATATTCCGTGGAAACTTCTTACGGAACGTGGTTTAAGGAAAAATTGGGAAAATTCAATCCTTTCGATCGAAATTTTGAGCCCCCGATGGTACGCTAAGATAGAGTGTTATTAAGACGATTGACGGAATGAAACAGTATTCGCAACTTTATTTATTAATTCAGCTGCTTGTTTATCAAACGAAGTAACTTAGAATGAAAAATATAGAAACTGGTAAATAAAATCAAATGGGGAGATTTATTTTTTCTTCAACAAAGCGCTGTTATTCATTCTATTTGCTTTTGTTATTAGTTAATCTTAAACTAGTACTGTTCACAGTTCATCAAATGCATTTTCTTCTTCTCCAAAGTTCAATTTTTAATAAATTCAATACTAGCTCAACACCAACTAATAACAAAAGTAAACAGAATCAATGGCAGCGCTTTGTTGACGGAAAAATATGGAAGATCTCCCCAATCAGTTGGCCGAGTGTTAGGTTAAATATTGATGGAGTAGTTTGACTGTAAATATTTAACCCTTCGAGCAAGGAGTATCGTTATTTGTACACTGACATTCGCGTTCCACTAATTTTCTAATTGCTCATTTGTAATTTGTAAATTGTATCTCTTAATTTGCAACCTATGTACGTTAAAGGGTTTATCCTTAAATAAATAATGTATATAGTATATAAATAAATAAATTTAAAAACACGATTCACTTGAAGAAACGACCCAATCGCATTTCGAAACGAACGGAAATCAGCCGCGGAAGTGTCGAACGATCGGAACTGTCCTTGACACGGTTCCGAGTCGAGCGTTAACATCGAGCAGAGGGGTTGCTAAAAAAAATACCTCGTCAACACTAACCCTCTAATGTACCTCGATGACGTCTATATATAGAAGCACTTTGGTGCCTCGCTTTTTCTTCGACGCCGGCGAGCTACAGTGTCTACCGCCTGGCTCGAGTGTTCCTTGAGGATTCTATAGCCACCGTTTCGACTCCAACGAGATGACTCGTGAGCGAAATTCCTCTCCCTAGCTTCCTGCGAAAATTTCGTCCAGCATTGACGCTTCCGTTTGGATAACCCTTTGACTGCCACGCAGAAATCACATTTTTCGCTTAGGATGCCACGGGAGTACACCGCTAAATGCTATATTTCACGAAATTAATATTTTACTTTATACTTTAAAGTATTTTCTAATTAGCGGTAGTATTCAAAATGCGCTAGCTGTCAATTTTTATTCAACTCTTACAATTTTGAGCAGTTGAGGCACTCTAGTCATAAATAACCACCATGACAGTCAACGTGTAAATCTTTTATTTTCGACGTTCTAATAAAAATTTGTCATTGTTCAATGGGGAACTTTTTAGTTTAAAGTATTTTTTAATTAGCGGTAGTATTCAAAATGCGCTAACTGATAATTTTTATTGAACTCTTACAATTTTGAGCAGTTGAGGCGCTCCGGTCATGAATAACCACCATGACAGTCAAAGTGTAAATTTTTTATTTTCGACGTTTTAATAAAAATTTGTCATTGTTCAATGAGGCACTTTTTACTTCAAAGTATCCTCTAATTAGTTGAGTGGCGACCTTCCAGCCCTCGCCACTAGGAGGGATCAATCGACGACCCTTATCACAAGTACTAGAGTCCGTCACAGTTTCTATACAGTAGTGGACAAAAGTTTAAGACCAAATACTCAACGAAAATAAATAAATTTACCAGAAATAGCACGATAAACAGACTTTGTATTCTATGCTAACCAATAAGTAGTGTTCTACCATAATAACGATAAAAGTAAATATACAGACAATATTTGCAAACCATAAGACCATGTTCTACATTGTCCTCTCGTCTTAAACTTTTGTCCGTTACTGTACACTAAGAAATAAGTATACAGTGGTAAAGAAAATAAATAAATTATTTAATAAGAAGTAACGGTATAAACATAATTTGTATTTTATGCTAATCAATAAATAGTGTTCCACCATAATAACGATAAAAATAAGTGTATGAACTATATTTGCATACTATAAACCTATCTTCTGCATTGTTCTTTCGTGTTAAACTTTTGTCCGCTACTGTGCACTAAGAAATAAGTATACAGTAGTAAAGAAAATAAATCAATTATTTAATAAGAAGTAACGGTATAAACATAATTCGTATTTTATACTAATCAATAAATAGTGTTCCACCATAATAACGATAAAAATAAGTATATGAACTATATTTGCATACTATAAACCTATCTTCTACATTGTTCTCTCGTCTTAAACTTTTGTCCGCTACTGTATGCTCGATACACGATGCAGCGAGGAATCGATTATTATCAGGCTGGCACCTGTATCGCTGGTTTCACGCAACAGACGATCCATTACCCAATTAACGGGGAAGATTAATTGCGAGCAAGCAGCGTAGTCGACGACGACGGCGTCGCGACGCGGATAAGAAAAGGAGGAAAACGAGCGCGTCGCGAGACGAAAGTTGCCAAGGGTGTCAAGGTTAGGCGATTCGGCCTCGGGCTACGTCCAGGGGAGGATGATTTACTTGGCATTCTAGTCGGGTAACTGTTTCCGCGCATGAATCCGATCAGAACGTCGCTGCAACTTTGTTTGTTCTGTTGCGTTCGTCTAATTTTCTCAATCTTCCTCGAACTCGGCTAAACGATGCCCAGTCTCGGCACAGTTGCTCTGCTCCAATTGATTAATTTAATTTAATTCAATTTAATTCTATTCGTTGGCGTGCAAAAGTTGTACGATGTTTCGCTATCGACATTCACGATATAAATAATGGAACAAATATTAATTGTTAAATACGCATAAGCACAAGTAAATGGAAACTAGGTTAAAACTAACAATGAGTTACACAGTTGACACTTTGGAATTGAGGAAGAGAGAGGGAGTGGGAGAGTGAGGGTGCGAAAGAGTGAGTAAGAGAGAGTAAGAGAAAGAAAAAGAGAGACAAAGAGAGAGAGAGTAAGTGAATGAGAGAGTGAGTGAGTCAGAGAGTGAGAGAGAGTAAGTGAATGAGAGAGTGAGTGAGTCAGAGAGTGAGAGAGAGTAAGTGAATGAGAAAGTGAGTGAGTCAGAGAGTGAGAGAGAGAGTAAGAGAATGAAAAAGAGAGGCAAAGAGAGAGAGCGAATGAGAGAGAGAGTGAGGGAGAGTAAGAGAAAGAAATTGAGAGAAATTGAGAGAGAGAGAGTGAGTAAGAGAAAGAAAGAAAGAAAGAGAGAGTGAGTGAGAAAGAAAGAGAGATCGAAGAGTTTTAGATACGAACGATAGCAATCAGCAATACTACGGATCCTGTTTACAGGATCAGATAAAATATTATAGATCGAGATTCATGAGGTCTAAGCAAAAATGTACGAGAAAATATAGGAAATCTCCATGGCGCAAAAATATTTATTGAGCCTAGAAACTGTAGGACAACAAATGACTTCCAATTAACGATCTTCAGCAGAAAAATTAAATTCGCTGTAAGCCCTCTAAATTTGACAGCCCTAAGATTAAAATTGTTGAAATAAGATAAAAATTAAATTATCAAAGAAATACAATTAAATTAAATTAAAATTAACAATTAGTTATAACAGCACAATTATCGCTAGATATCAGTTGTATTGTAGAATTTTTCTGAAACAAGGAAATTCTCTTAGATAGCAGCTTCAGGTTATAGCGACAGTTACCAGAATACCGAACTCACATTGAAAACTTCAAAATGAAAACCATGGAGGAACTGAGAGCATGGAATGGTATCGTGTTACCGACAGAGCTATTGTAACGTCTGAACCAGAGACTGCATACTCTAGATAGCAAACTCTAGAAAAGTGGATTTTTACTCTACCCTGAAAAGGCATTAAAAGCAGCCTTAAAGAACGCATATTCCCAAGTTTCGGTAATGAAATTAAATTAAACAACACCAGAATATACTCTTAAGTTAAACTTCATTCGATTCGGTTAAGTAATAGAGAAACTTTCAACCCTTTGCGCTTGAGAGGGGACCTTTAGTCACCAAATGATAATTTTGCAAATTTTCGGACTTTAGTTAGTTTGTTAATTAATCAGACTCAAAGATTAAATAGTCACATATGTAAATTTTGGTATATCATTTAATTAAACTAAATGACGTTTAATATAGGCGAATCTTAGTAAATATTTCAAATTTGAAAATTTATATGATAGTTTCGCAAATTTTCAGATTTTAGTTTATTTATTAGTCAGGCTTAAAAGTTAAATAGTCACATATGTAAATTTTAGTATATCGTTTAACTAAACTAAATCACGTTTAATATAGGCGAATCTCAATAAATATTTCGAATTTGAAAATTTAGACGATGGTTTCGCAAATTTTCAGATTTTAGTTTATTTATTAATCAGACTTAAAAAGTAAATAGTCAGATATGTAAATTTTAATATATTGCTTAACTAATCTAAATGACGTTTAATATAGGCGAATCTCAATAAATATTTCGAATTTGAAAATTTATACGACGGTTTCGCAAATTTTCAGATTTTAGTTTATTTATTAGTCAGACTTAAAAGGTAAATAGTCATATATGTAAATTTTAATATATTGCTTAACTAATCTAAATGACGTTTAATACAGACGAATCATAGTAAATATTTCGAATTTGAAAATTTATATGATAGTTTAGCAAATTTTGAAACTTTAGTTAGTTTGTTTATTAATCAGACTCAAAGATTAAATAGTCATATATGTAAGTTTTAGTATATCGCTTAACTAAACTAAATCACGGTTAATATAGGCAAATCTTAGTAAATATTTCGAATTTGAAAATTTTTGAAGTTAGTATCACTATACGACTAACAATCACCTCTCAAATGCAAAGGGTTAACCCTTTCGCTGCGACGAACGACTATAGCTGCCTGCTCTCATACACACTCCATACATCTCTCTTCAAACTTGTAGTTTCAATGCTCACATGTTTCCTCTAACATTTCTCTGTTAACACTTAGCCAACCAAACAGGGAGAATTCCCATTTTTTCCGCAACAAGGACGCTGCCATTGATTCTATTATTTGTTATTAGTAACTCTTAAACTAACGTCATAATCATTAATTTAAAAAACGTAATCGAGATGCATGGTATAACAACACGAAGGATTGTCCCTCGAGTGAAAAGGGTTGAAGACTTAAAGAAACTCGCTTGGTAGGGAAAGTGGGTCAGAAATCTTAGCTACGCTGCCAAGACGCACGCGAGCCAACGTTTTCCTTTCAATTCCCCTTCGTTTCCTCGACGTGCGTGTACGCCTTTTCTCCTCAGGGCTCACCGTGTCGCCGTTATCGCACGCACGCGATCGTCGACTTTCCAACGGGACCAGAAACTTCGAGACCGACCTCAAGGACCGCTGACGTCACCAGATGCGCGTTCACCCGCATAATTACGCATCGAGGGTGTTTCCAACCCGTTTTAGTGATTAATCTTAAACGTTTGCGGGAGGGAGATTCGTTGGACCCACGAGTAGAACAATTTTTAATTAGAACACTTTCCTTACTCCTTGTTTTCGACTCGTTGGATCAACGTTTAATTATTGGGTTGAAGGGAAAGTTCTGTCGTATTTTCCGTTTCCGTTAATTCATGTGGAACCCAAACACTTTGCTTTAACACAAAACCAAGAGATTTAATGCGATCTCCAACAATTGTACGATGAATACCAAACTCTTTTGCAATTTCTCGACTTGTTAAATGTGGATTATTTTCCAACATGGATAGCAAAACATCATTATCGATCTTGGATAGTCGTCCAGATCGATCACTTTCTTGGAGGCTCAGATCCCCGGAACGAAATTTGCTAAACCATCTTTGACAAGTACGAACATTTACAATATCTTTTCCAAATACCGCACATAAATTTTTATTTTTCCTTTTTGGAATTCATACAAAATGCAGTGTCGTAAACGCACTTTATCTAACTGACATGTTTTTCACTTTAAATATCACACGTAAATGATGCACGGTAAAAAAGGACTCCTTTTATATTATAAAGCAGGTAAAAAAAAAAACAAAAAAAATTCCCAATGACTCACTAGCCAGATTTTTTTATTTACAAGAAAAATTACCTGCCTATTTAAAAGACGACAGAACTTTCCCTCCAACCCAATAGAATAACCTCCTTATTTAGTTATTATATAAAGTTATTTATTCTCGTGTACATTTTCAAATTTGATGTATAGGAATTAGGATTGCTGTTATATGTATGGAAATAGATCGTTGTGAAAATTTTCATTCTGTTACATACGGTGGAATTATACATAATTATACCAGTGAATATTCATTTCAATGTTCTTCGAATTATTAGCGACTTCGCGTCATTAGACTGTAGCAAACATGAAAATAACGATCCCTTTATTGCAGACGAATGAGATTGCGCAAGCTGTAACTCAACGTCTATAAGTATAAGAAAGGTTATTAATTAAAAAAAGAAGGAAAGATAGAAAAGTGAATAAAGCTTTAAATATACGTGTATTTGAATAAAGTGGAATAAAATAAAATGACACAGATAAACACTATAATTCCTCGCACCACGCTGACTACCAAGACTGTGTCCCATTCATTTCTCGATCGAGTGGGACCCCAAAAGAAAAAACACTCAGCCCCACTATATCGATCCCTTTACACGCACATTCACATCCAAACACACACTAAACATACAATACTAATCCATTATCACATAAGTAAAAAGTAAAAATTTTTATCAGAAATAATAGATTTTCCCTGTATGTCTTTGTTTACCAAATATAACCCACTGAAGAGTTACAAATCTTCCATTAGAAAATGGTTGTTCCCATAAGAAACATGACTTCTAGGAATTCTGTCCCAAGTTACTGCTACTGATGGTTCATCGCTCAAAAGTTTCGATGTTAACTCTGTCTGAGACATTTCCAAAGCGCACGCGAACGCTCATTTAGAGCGGTGGTCGATGACGGATTTTGGCCTCGTATTTTCTCCGAAGGGTCTTAAAAGTTTGCGTCAAGGTCTCTGTGTAAAGGATTACGGTTATTGTTTTATTATTCCGCTCGATTTTATTATTCCTCCGGGCACAGGATACCACTGCTGTTCTGTTACTGATGGCACCTCAACGGGCACTCTGGCAACTTCCAAGGTTTGCAGGGAGATTTATCAAAGCGACCCGAGGCGGCTCAAGGAAGCCAGTTTTCGACGATCTTGAGCAAACACGAAGGGCGATTGGAAGGTCCGCTAATTCGTTATCGAGACTTTCGAATTTAACCCTAAAGTGGGTTATCGTGTAACGACACACGGAGAACTCGCTTAATTTTAAATTGATCTGTACTTACATGAAACTATAAACAATTAACCCTTTGCACTCGAAAGAGGACTCTCAGTCACCAAGTAACACTGTCTCCAAAAATTGTTATATTGTTGAATCTTGAATTTAACTCTAATGTGGGTTATCGTACAACAACACACGGAGAACTCGTTTATTTTTAAATTGATCTGTACTCACATGAAACTTTAGAAATTAACCCTTTGTGCTCGAAAGAGGACTCTCAGTCACCAAGCAAAACTGTCTCCAAAAATTGTTATATTGTTGAATCTTGAATATAACCCTAAAATGGGTTATCGTGCAACGACACACGGAGAATTCTTTCAATTTTAAATTGACCTGTACCATATGAAACTTTAGATAATTAATCCTTTGCACTCGAAAGAGGACTCTTAGTCACCAAACAAAACTGTTTCCAAAAATTATTACATTGTTGACTCTTGAATTTAATCCTAAAGTGAGTTATCGTGCAACGACATACAGAGAACTCGTTCAATCTTAAATTCACGTGTACCATATGAAACTTTAGATAATTAACCCTTTGCATTCAAAAGAGGACTCTTAGTCACCAAGCAAAACTGTCTTCAAAAATTGTTATATTGTTGACTCTTGAATTTAATCCTAAAGTGAGTTATCGTGCAACAACACACGGAGAGCTCGTTCAATCTTAAATTCACGTGTACCATATGAAACTTTAGATAATTAACCCTTTGCACTCGAAGGAGGACTTTCAGTCACCAAGCAAAATTGTCTCCAAAAATTGTTAT
>JAOPTO010002363.1:954188-967553 GCA_033822845.1 Tetrapedia diversipes | reverse complement strand
TACAGTGGCTCCAAAAAGTATTCGTACACTAGGCCACAAATAAATTCGTTTAACCCTGAAATTCTGAGTCTGATAGAAGTATTTGACAAAACTTTGTGGGTACGTAGATCGTAATGGTATAATACGTATGAATTAAACTCTTCTTTTCATCTAAATGCCATTTTAAAGGGGTGGGACCAGCGTTGAAGTTTCTGAGTTTTCTCTCGATTCTTTAAAGATATCTTTGTAATGGTACTTGATGAAGCAAAACCTTTTAAATAAAAAATGTTTAATTTTTAATACTCTATCGCTCTGTCATAAAAAAAAGAACACAGAAAAGCTTGTATTCGAAGCATGAAAAATCGCGGAAACTTTGAGATTCGTTATCAACCCTCTTAAAAGATATTTTGCCGCCAAAAAATTACTCCATGCAGGACGCACCATGCTCTGTACACATATAAAGTCTCATTAAAATCAGAATTTCAGAAGTAGATGAATTTCCTTATAATACAGTGTACGAATACTTTTTGGAACCACTGTATGGACACATATGCTTTCTTAATGTCATGCATTCAGTGTAACATCATCAAGGCTTCAGTTGAAATTAAATTTTTAACAGAGATTTAATACATTTTCCCAAATTAATCAACAATTAAATGCTAAATTTTGTAATTTATACGTGAATTTAAACTAGCAAAAGTTCTGCAGGTGTACCAAAACATTTAAGCTGCATTGCGACCATATTCAAGCAGTTCCATACTTTTTTTTTTTGCGCCGGACATGCAACTCACGAACACGCGTTCAAACTCGATTATGAGCTGTTCCGTTGAAAAATGAAAACTGAGAATGTTTGCCTTCCGTTAGAGTGTTTGGCGTAACAAGAGGGACGAGCAGAGCGCACGCGAGACGATAAAAAAGCGAAGCCGCTCTTTTGTTCAATTCGAGACAACAGAGGACTGCAAACGCTAGTAATTTTCGGGCACAATAGCGCAAACGAAGGGGAAGAAAAATTGTTGAGAAAATACGTGGTGGTTCGCAGGACGACCACGGGAAGCTTCAGATTCCCGGCTGAGACAAAGACCGGGTTTTATTTCCCGTTTACACGGACTGTATGAAAAAGAAGGTTCCCGGTAATGTTGGTCCGCTAATAAACTCTCGCGCGTTTATCCTTTACTTGTTTTTATTTTTGCAAAAGTAACGGTTGCCATGGTGATCATACGTTTGCAGCAGCTACGGCGAAATGACAAAAAATTATACGTAGTTATGGTTTCTCTGATTTCGGATCTATACGATTCATTTGTTCGGTGCTGATGGTTGATGATCTATTTTGAAGTAGATTTAAAGTTAGTAGGTTATGGATCAATAGCGATAGACCATCACTCGTGGACCCTTAGCATACAATCAGTTAACAGACGGTCGTTAGTGGACTCCGAAATCCATATTAGTTGACCTTTGATTCCAATATCGATAAGCTGACATTGGTAGACCCATAGCCCTAATTTGGTTGACCTCACTTGAACCTAACCTGAGTGCTCATCATTCAATACCGATAGACCCGTGGAACTAAAATAGGTAGATTAGTATCAGTAGACTCTCGCATCTAATGCTGGTAGATCGTCAATTTTAGACCCATAAACTCAATATCAGATGTATCTTAAAAAGCAATGGACTGCAATGTTCACAAAACACTGACATCAAACAAACAATATGCACAGGAGTATGATCCTAGAAACCATGACTGCCATGACACAAACTTCAAATCTATCAAAGGATTGTGTGCCATCGTGTACAGGATAAGCCAAACGATTTCGGTACTCGTTAGCTTCGGTGAGTGAGTTTAGCAAACCCGCGTGGTTACCGCTCCGCTGATTACGGCACCTAGCCCAGAGTGCAAGCAACGTCAGTTTAACTATCTAACGTAGTAACGGAAGTGAAGTTCTCTGTCTCTGGTACGTCCTCGCTAATAGAAGTGCTCCGTCTTCGTCCTGTTGACATCGTGCGAACGAAAGCAAGTAAACAGACCATTTGCATTGCCGTCGATTTTATCAAAGTAAATCAGCCAAAGCCAACAGTCAACAAATCGGACAATAGCACATCAGTTGCGTGTCCACGTACCAGCGTCTATCCTCTTCTAGAGTTTGCGATCCTAAGTTTACTTTGACGCATACACTGTAGGATCTAAAAGAACTGCTGCACAAGTTCTGTCCTACACGTGCTGATGCGTCCAGTGGCAACATCGTTTGAAGTGGTTTTAGCTTCAACTGGTGCCTCCAGTCAATATCTCTTCAGTAACTCTCAGTTCTTCTTGATAGATCTACCAACGTTGCACTGAACGCGTTGAACGTTTAAAGCTCTCTTCCATAGTCAGTAGAAGTGTGCAACAGACTATAGCGACTACCAGAAAAATTTAAAGCACCTTTTCGCAGTACTTAGATAAGTCCATTAATGCTGAAACATTCTCTGTTGATGTCTCACGGTCATTATGCAACCGCCTTCAGCGACATCTACAAAGGACCTGTTCCACGGTAGTCCACAGAAGACTGGTCGTGATCGAAAAAGAAAAGTGACACCCTACCACCTCGTTATCATCCGGTATACCGCGGCGACCACCGCTTTATATGCATGGCGCAACCCTTCCTTATGCATCCGTGGCCACGTGGAGGGGTGGGGGCCGTCGCGGAGACGAATTTCGCTGGCGAACGATCACGCGGGGGCGTGTGGAGTGGGGGGCGTTGAAAAGGGAAGCGTGTCAAACCGTTGCGTCACAATACATTCTAATGACTGCAGCTTCGCAGCTCCGGCCACAAGGACACTTCCCCCTCCCTTAGTTCTCGCGCTCCATTCTTCTTCCCCCACCCCTGCCCACACTTTCCCGTGCCATTCAGTTGCCTTTGTTGCCTCGTTTTCTCCTTCTTACCAACCGGTCCACCACCACCCTTCTCGTTTCCTTGTCTCCGTTTCGGCTCGGCCAGCCGCGTTTATACTATTTCCTCGAGCGTTTCCCGATTATCAGGCAGAATCTTGGCGGTCGTCCTCCTTACCTATGAACCTTCATGCATATATTCAAGCAAAGGGAAACCGACGTCGCGATATCAATTTAACCGTCGTCTTTCCTTCGTTCGCCCAAGGAATCGTTGCATATTAATTCGAGACGACATTATTCCCGGGGAATATTCGTCCCTCTCGTCCGTTAACGAGGCTCGCATTACCATCCTGGCCAGGAGTCAATTTGTCAGTAAATCCAAGTGGATGGTATTGTTTGATTCGTTGTTAGATGTCGAACACCGAGATCCGCGAGCAGTCTATCGTTTTCTTCGTCTTGTGTGCAATACGATCTCATGACATTTACTAACACCGGTGGATTTAGGTGTAGGTTGAATAGGTTATAGTCTAGGGCGACAGCTTTTAGTGGTCGGTGAATTCAAGGAAAATTTTAAACAGCTTAATAAATTTTCCAAAATTATTTATCGAAAATTGTGTGCTTGCAATCCATCTCCATAACTCTTCTTTTTATTGCAGGCTAATAAAAATATGATGGGCTAGGATGGTAAAAAGCTAGGACATGCGTTTACGTGACCTTTTTTCATTGCGTTCAGCCACTGAATCGATCCTTGAAGCGAATCCTACGCTCTTACGCAGGGGTTACTCTGTATCAGTGCGAAGCAAGTTGCGGCAACGAGAAAACGTGTCCGTTGTTGCGTGCGACCTGCACTCTGTCTTCTCATTAACGATCCTACGTTCTCCCTCTGTCTTCGTTCTCGAAGCCATTACGTGTTTACGCGCGAACGCACGCAATCGGTCGGTGCTGCCCACTTTTACCGCTCCATTTAGTCGCGAAGTCCCTCGCGATCATCGTTGCTGTGAAATTTGGAAAATAATTCTTGCCGTGTTTCATTGTTCCACCGCACGATCGAAAAAGTTAACGGAGTTTTAATTAATTGCTGCACTTAATTTCGATCCCACGCACAGAGGCGATCGCGTATCCACGGTACTCGTTGCATTTGGTCCGGGAATTAATTAGCTTTGTACCCGTAGAATTCACAGCGAAATGGCCAAGAGTAATCCGGCGAATTTGATTTCCACGGTTTGTTTCCCTAACTTGATAAACCACAGAAACGCAGTCAGGCCCCTGACTTACAATAGAATCAATGAATTGTAACTCAATTACAACAATTTAGGGGAATCGTGTAACAAACGAAACCCTTAATCTGTTCTGCTCAATAAATAGAATACTACTGTTAAAGATGAGTAGACAGACAATATTTGTAAATGGTTGAAAATAATTTCCGGTCATCCGTAGCTACTAACCACGGAATATTAATTTATTATTAAAAAACATTTCTGTATTGAGATCCATCGTAGGTGTACTCGTTGCTGAAACAGTCTTAATTGTTCGTAGGGATAGTCTTTCGTCTACCGTTACATTAATAGAGGCCCGGGTAAATCGTGACAGGATGCAGAAGTGCCCAGAGGCGTTCATTCCTCGCTGGGAGTGCGATTCACTCGGCCGTTCCCGGCGAAAGCTTCGTTTGGATCCCTTTAAATCGTCTAACGCGCGCTTAAAGAGTTTAGCGTGCCAGCATTGGGGTCAGGCGCGACGTATCGCACTGTCCCGAGTCGATATTTTAATCTCCGTGGCCTGGCGAGTGCACCGGCAGCCGGATTGTAGCCAGGGACCAGAGAATAAAAAAAAAGGAAGAGAGGCGGCAGAGCCGGGAAACGCAGAAAAAAGAGCGAGAAACAGCTTGGACGAGGAGGGATAAACGGGGGAGGGCACAGCGGATGGCTAGTAAGATTTATTGCGCTAGAGGGGGAGAAGGAGGAGGCGAAGGGATGAATATTAGCGAAAGGGTGACGGAAAAAAAAACCGCCACGATTACAGCAGACGCCATTATTCCATGATCTGCATTCTGAAAAGGTAGCCATGCTCGTTTCTGCTGCTTGTCAAATTAAATCGTTTCGCGCGGCGTTTTGGGAGTTAATCTGTGTGTAATTAAATATGGAGTCGTTTGGCACGAACCGTGATTGGTTCGAGTGTATTGATCTGAGAATTGTTAATTTAACCGTGTGGAAAATTAAGCTTGGGAATGAAAATATGTTGTATTGTTTAAAGGTGTGTGACCAAAATCCTACCATACTTTTGGCTGGTAGTGTACATCTCCAGTTGTGTAAAAGTGGATTTAGAAGTATGAGCAATTAATAATTCCAGTATGACTACTCTCATTGGCACCCTTCAATATTTAGGTATACCAGAGATCATGGAATAGCATAAGGTTATAGTTTTATCTGAAATGATCGATATGGCAGTAGTTTGGATCAGCGTGGGACCATCCCATGAGCCCCAGTGTACACTTTCACCTTTGTGCTTTTCCCACAAACAAACGTGTCGCAAAAAAATACCGAATACAGAAAAAATACGTAATTTACATCTTTGCGATCGTGCAACGCTAGCGTCAAAGCCGACCGGCTCGTTCAATATGCAAATCACTGTATCAAGCGAACAGCTTGTTCGTAACAGATACGTGCAAACAGAAAATGGGGGCTGGGGAAGGAAGATCGAAAAAGAGACAGGTCTAAAACTCAGGCCATGCCCCAGGAGTATTGATACGCAAATACACCGTACCGTTCGTTCTTTGTATCAGCAGAAACGAACTGATAAATCGACGTTAACTCAACGTGAGAGCACAGAGAAACACTGTAGAACAAACGTTGATCATGGATCAACATTTGCTTGCTATGAGCCATGAAAAGGTCAAAAACATTCCTGTGCTAACCAATTGCCTCTTAATCGACGGTAGTGGCTTTCAGATAAGCGAGTGGGTGGGGACGGTGGGTGGGGCGAGCGCGTGGGGTGGGGCGACGGACCGTAGGGTGGGGGAACGCGCTTTCAAGAGAGGCACGTTTAATATTGCAAAGTGTACGCGCCGTTGAAAAAATGGATAGAACAACGGACTAATCGGTTAGCAGGAGGGAAATGAAAGCTCCGCGATGAATTAAAGCGGATCTTAATATTCTAGACGCAGTCGGAACGGCACTCGGGGAATTCTTAGTTCGAGTTCTTACAGCTCCCACCACGCTCGTCACGCCCCACTGTTCTAACGCTCGCGATTATCATTTTATCACAGCCACTGCCGTCATTCTTTTCTCTGCTTCATCCCCGCGCAGGAATTCGACTATTTGTCCCGGATTCGGGGCGTGCGAGCGATAAAGCTTGCGAGCTTCTTCTTATCTCACTCGCAACCTGCCGCAGGATAAACGGTATGATTTATTCTGTCACTCGCGTGCTTCTACGCGAGACGAATGAGAGAGGGGGAGAGAAACAGAACAGGTGATCTTGGACGAGAAATTGGTAGGTTGTATCTGTTGATTTTAGTTTAGAAAAATATACCAATTCAAAATGAAAGTTTGGATGAGTAATCGATACATCGTTAACACGTTTTGTTTAGCACTAGAACTACCGGCGATTAAAGTGTACTTATTTGCATGGAAAAAATCAAATTGACGATTACATGAAAAAATACCGAATGCTTAGAAAACAAATCTTTATTCATATCTTTTGTAGAAAATCATAGTAAATTTTAGAAGTTTTACAACTGTGAATTTATAAGACTGCTATGAATAATCACCAATTGGTCATTTTGACTGGTCTGGTAGTTCTAGTGTTAATTTACGTATATAATCATTCAGTATAAAGTTTTTTTATTTTTCGCTCAATCAGTTTATGTTTCAGGGTTGCGCGTTTAATTTTGTTAAGCAGGTTATACCAGCAGATTTTCCTCGTCAGCCTCCTTCTTACGACCATGACATTGTTTTAAAAGGGTCAACGTGTAACACAACGATCGTTAGACAGTATATTTACTCGATTAATTGCCCTTAATCTTTGCTTAATCAACGATTCATCCATTATGCACGATTCTCACTGCAATCACCGCTCTCTGACGGTTCCTCTCAACATCGAATATAGTATTAAAATATCAATTCGTATGAATTCAGAGCTTCAGCCAATCACCGAATCGATCATCAACCAATCGTTGGCACGTAGCAGTCGTTCAAAAATTACCATCATCGCACTGTGACCGGGTCGTCCCGAAACACATTCACGTCTCAATTATGCAAACGACGATAGTGTTAATTATGGCGTCCCGTTCGTTCGCATGAGCAAACAATTGAACAGTCAGACCGAGCTGCCGATGATTTATAACAGCAATTGTTGCAACGACCTGGTGATTTCCATTTCCTACCGCGGACCAATGCGACAGCGAACAGCTTGTCTGGTGACTTTTGCCACTTGTCCTTTCGTCCCTCCACCGGAAACGGAACCGTGGCAACGATTTCCAGTCGTCGGAGCAAACAGAAAAGTGTGTAATCGTTAGGCTGTAATGGGAGAGTCGCGGACTTCCGCTTCCTGGAAGCTGTGATCGATTCGTAATCACCGTGCATCCACGACGTTGTCACCTTTGACACCGAGATAAGGTGGAAAGGTTGGAACGGTCTGCGAGGAAGTTGTCCTTCGAACGGTGTTGTTATGTTTTAAGGTTGAAAGATTTCGGGGAGCACAATGGACGCCGTGAACATTTTTCGGCGCCATTTTTATGTAACCTCAAAGGTTAACTCGTACGGTAAATTATCAAAATTGAGGTACAATAGTGGACAAAAGTTTAAAACGAGTTTTGGTCTGCAAATATTGTCTGTGCATTCATTTTTATTGTTATCACGATAAAATGTTATTTATTGATTAGCGCAGAATGAAAAATTTTGTTTAACATGCTATTCCTTATAAGTTAGTTAGTTTAATTTCGCAATTTGGTCTTAAACTTTTGTCTGCCACTGTATCTTATATCCATTTAATGAAATGGTAAGTAGTTTTTGTCTATAATGGAATATATCTAAATTCCATTAAAATTAAAGGGTTATTAGAAGTAATTGTTTTAGTTAAGATTCTCAAAATAGTAACATTATTAATATAATTGTCTATTGGTGTCGCGACGGTATTTAATTACTATAATATTGAGTCCCTTCGTTGAATGGAGCCGAGATAAACTTTATATTAATCTATAAATAATTTTCCACGGAGTATGTTACACGTGATTGTAAAGTAGGTTCCTAACCTTGGTGCACAGACGATATCCTGCAAGCAGAATAATGAGGAAAATCGATACGCGGCTCCATTTAAATAAAGGGCAACTGCATATCGCAGTCAAGCAAAAGATCGTTCCATTAAACTGCTCAACTTTTTCTTTCATCCATCTTACTACCTTCATGTAGAAAAGAGCTACGCCCACTCTATCCCCCCCCCTCATCCCTACTCGTTTAAAAACATTTCGAAAAATTGTTGTTCCCGAAAATAACCGCAGGCATGTTGAATCATATTCCCTATTTCCTGTAGCGCAACGACGTGTAAAACTTTCGGACGATATTTTTTGGTAGAATAAAAAAAAAAAAAAAGATGAATTTGAAATTTAAATACTTATCCCGAACGATGTACGGCAAACTCTACACGCTCGAAAAACATGGGAGTAACGTTCTACTTGTTAAAACGGTTCCGAATATCCGATAAACAAACGGAAGCGTGCAATATCGCAGAGCTATTAAAAACAAAAATGTTTTCCAACCACCGACACGGATCGAATATTGTAGCCGTGTTTATGAGGGTCGAATTTAATAAATATTCCGACGATATCCGGGAGTAACATCAGCCCGTTGGCGCACGATATTCGCGATCCGCACGGTAAAACAGGAGTGTGCGGCTTGTAATTAAATTATCCTTCGTAGCTCAACGAAATCCCCGACTAGGCGAGCCTCCTCGATCGAGAAATGTAATCGTTAAACTCCACGAAAATATCTGTTTCGTCGGCTACGTGTAAACCAACCCCTTTCACAGGGGTGCAACTCAGTCGATAAACCTTGTTTGTCGATTACGAATACTGTGGTGTTTAATGAAATATGTGTGTTTCAAACAAACGATTTCCGAACGAGACAGATCCAATGTTTATATTAAAGTGTCGGTTATAAGTGAACGGAATAATCGAATTTCGTTTAATTATGCAGCATGTCTCGTAAAAGGTGGCCATAGTTGGGCAGAAAATTATGTGATTCCACATTTTCGACGTATTTCTGCGTGTAGAATCACATCCTGTTCGCTTGGATCGGTTTCTCGAAGAACGATCCCGAATACACACGTGTAATTTCCAGAAAGGTTGACGTTCACTTACCTTGTTCCGCTGCTCTCGCTATATCAGCACCCTGGAACCATCTTGGTACCTGTGACGGCCGCACACGCAACTCCTTGGAACGTCCCCTCGTTTCCTGTGCCGGTGGGCAACCCATTAATTTGTCGGTAACGAAGTGGACATCGGAGAAGGGCGACCAGACCGGGGTCCAGGGTAGGATGTTCCCAGGAGCGGCATCAATCCCGATTCTATTTCCACGGACGGTTTCGTGGCGATAAATAATAGACGTGCGCGTTTGTTATTATTCCCGCGATGGTATTTTTCTCGCGATTATCGGCGCGGCCCCTCGAAGAAAGCCACCCTCGTTCAGCCGCGCACGAGAAAAGAGCCATGTGCCGTTTTCCTTCGCGCGGATATTCCATTTAAGGGAGAAATAAAAGAATCTATTTCGGCCGGCGATTCGTGCGAATGAATCATCTCCCCCCCCCCCTCCCTTTGACTAGATCGACCACTGAGAGATTCTGTAGCCGGGTTTTTTCTTTGTCTGCTTTCAGGTGTTCGATAAGCACAACCGTGGATACATCACTGCGTCGGATCTAAGGGCGGTGCTGCAGTGCCTCGGGGAGGATCTGTCGGAAGAGGAAAGTACGTATTTGTTATGTTAAATTATTCAAGAAGGTTGTTGGTAAATTTAAAAATGTCTCAGAGACAATTTAGTTTTGTGAAAATTAATATTCCAGTGAACATCTTGCACGTGTATCGGTTCTACGTTAAATTAGTAACTTTATTCGATCATCGATCTAAAAATCATAGATGTGGAACTGGGATTTTGTTCAGATTTGAATATATCGTAGTCTGGTTAAAAACAGGGGTAGTTTAAGTCATCACTTTTCCGGATTTCGTTTCGTTTGAAAGATATAGACTAATCCGAGGATGGTAGCTTCGCCCATTCCTTTCCTAGGGCTATATTTTTTAAACCATGCTGAAATTTGCAAAGCGATCACTTAAACTCCCCTTGTTTTCGCATGAATCAGTGTTTGTCAAGCTTTCTTTGAACCTACCACGGAAATGTATTCGTGGTTTGCTAACTCGCGAACAAGGGATGGGGAACGTAAATACGTAAGGGTGGCACCTCGCGAAACAAAACAGCGAAGAGAAGCTAGCTAAAAGTTTTCCTCGCTTCAACAGCAATTCCGCGCTCCTCCTTCGTTCCCGCGACAAATCGATTCCAATCCCGAATCTTGGCCACGTCCCTTAAAACACGCGCGAACGCGGATCCAGCATCCGGGGTACGTCCGTCGTGACGGATTTCCGACGGAAACTTTCAACGGTGCAACCATCAAATCGTTGCAACGCGTTCAGAGCATCGAAATCCCTCGAGTTATTCTCGCAGATTTCCATCTAACTTGCTCCACTTGCAAAGAACTCGTAGAATTTTACGCTAACACTTCGATGCCACAATGGCGTCGTGCCAACCGTTGGTGGCGCCACATTTGCTTCATTTCAATGTTAGGTTAAGTTTTTAAAATTCTCTTAAATTGAATTGGTTTTCACTGTTAAGATTTTTGCTATGATATAGTATTGTATAAAAAGAGGTTCGAAAAAATTTTTCAAACTATATTTGCAAAACATAATTGTAATAAAAGAAAAGAATTAAAATTCTCAGTAGATATCTTCTATGTTTTGAAACAATTGTTAAAATTTAATTTGCAATAATCTTATACTGAAAAAAAAATTATAATGTTAAGAAATATACTAAAGTTGAAGTATCTCATAAAGTACCATTTTTCCAATAATCTTACTTAATAATATTCCAATAATCTTACTCTTTTCATTCTCAAAATAATCTAAAGAATCAATTTATAGAAAAAAGCTTACATATTCACATTAAAAAAAAAAAGAAAAATACATCAATGCAAAAATGGTACCATAACCTGAAACAGGACTGCAAAACTTTTGATTACCATTGCTTTCTAACCTCACTTTCCAGAATCCCTTCACGTATACACGTAGCTCGTTCGCGAAAACTAAAATATTATTCCGAAGCTTAGCAGGTCTGCGAGAACGGCAAAGTAAACAAAGAAACAGAGCAGCTATTAACCCCGGAGCGGAATAAGATTCCAGATGTTCGAGAAAACATTCATTATTGTCCCCTCTCCCCTCTGTTGTTGTCCCACGGGATTAGTCAGGTCCGCTCTCTAATTTTATTTGAAGTTTCGTTAGCGATTCCCGTAAGTTAGGCAAGTCTCTTCCGCGTGAAAGAGACTGAACAGCGACGATTCTTCTTCTTTTTCCTCGTCCGAGTTCGCTGGATTCTGAAGAACGGATCGCGTGGATAAACAGAGGCTGTAGCTTGACTTGGGACTTTCTCGTTATCCTCGCGTCACACGATGGTAATCTACGGACGGGGCTCCTTTGCAATTTAAAACGAACGTCACGTTTCGTAGTTTCGACCGATTGCCCAGGATTTTTCGAGTTAGACGACCAGGAATTTTCGCGAGGAATTCCGTTGCGCGCGATCGCGTCGGGACGGTGCTCTTCAAAGTCCAGGGGACCCGTTCGTTGGATGTGTCTGTTTCGCAACGCAAGAAGAATTTGTAGCACTCTGTGAAAGTTAGAGAAATACGGTATTTAACACAATTTATGAAATACCTTTTAAACCAACACGCCTGACAATTGGAGTATAGTCAACTAGGTTTTGCGGAAATTGTTAGTACCCCTTTTTATTAAATACCATCATCAAAGAAAGGGGGGAAAAATGTTTTTCAAAGTTAACCCTTTGCACTCAACAGGCGACTGTCTGTTTTCAAACATTTTCAAGTACAAAACTGAAATTAGAGAAATTAAGGAATTTTTTTATCTTTAACACTCGTTCAATTCAGATAAAGACTGCTGAAATTTTTAAACATGACGATTTGCATCCGGAAAATTGTTATCGTTTGATTATCAGCAATCACCTCTCGAGTGCAAAGGGTTAAGAGTACGAAACGTGGTTGGTCAAAAGGTACAAATTAACGAATTTCGTGGTACACTTTATTATAATTTTCTAAGTGGAATGTACAGCCCCACCAACAATTTTTAATGGAGTGCAAGGTATATGTATTCCAGTAGGTCCTAGTTTTGGGTTAGGTTCGAGTTTGGCTTGCTAATAACTAACTTAAAATGCAGCGTTTCGTCATTAGTGAAAGATATGAATTAACTTGTGCTCAGAAGGTCATCTTTCACCCCATGATCCCACTTCCCATCCTATTTCCCTGGTATCAGAATAGAATTAATTTTTGATTCACCCCACCAAACCAATTTCCTCTCTCCCCTATTCGTTCATATACCAGTATTGCATTAAAACTTCCCCGGGTGCATGATTGTTTTCACCTTTTCTCGTTACAACGGCCAACCTCTAGCCGGATGAGCCGGGTAACAAAGTTAATCCGCTGGAACGGCCTGGTAAAATAATCTCGTAAAAACAGCAGAATTAATCGACGCCACCCCTTTCCCCCGTGGTTCTCTCCACCCCTTCTAACCGTTGCGAAAGTTTCGTACGAGTAACAATCATGAACCATCTCTTTCGAATTTGTCAGTGGCTGCTTAACCAGTTAACGCTCATGTCCGTGACAGTCGCGGGCATGCCTACTCGCCCAACCCGAGCATGTCCGTGACAGTCACGAGCAAAACCGATATTAACCCTTTGCACTCGGCTGCCCCCTCTCATGGGACATCGTAATCCTAGCATATGATAGTTTCGCAAATTTTCAGACGTTAGTTCAGACCCGGACGTTAAATAGTCATATATGTAAATTTTAATATACGACTTAACTAAACTAATTGCAGTTTAATATACGTGAATCATAATAAATATTTCGAATTTGAAAATTTTTGAAATTAGTATCATTAAACGACTAACGGTCACCTCTCGAGTGCAAAGGGTTAATTTGCGCATCTAATTAAAATACAGAAAAAACACGTTACAGTATCCATGAAATTTAACCCTTTGCACTAGGCTGTCCCCTTTCATGGGACATCGTAATCCTAGCAAATGATAGTTTCGCAAATTTTCAGACTTTAGTTCAGACCCGGACGTTAAATAGTCATATATGTAAATTTTAATACACGACTTAACTAAACTAAATGAAGTTTAATATACGTGAATTATAATAAATATTTCGAATTTGAAAATTTTTGAAGTTACTATCATTAAACGACTAACGATCACCTCTCG